>JAGKTI010003599.1:31637-51562 GCA_018397915.1 Birgus latro
AGAGAGAGAGAGAGAGAGAGAGAGAGAGAGAGAGAGAGAGAGAGATATCTTCCTCTAACATTAAAGTATTAGAGATAAGTTGAATAAAACGTGAGAAAAATCTATGTTAATGTGAATGAACGACAAAGAGAGAGAGGGGGAGGGGGGGAGCAGAAGACAGAACTAACTTACCCGCCAGGGTTGAAGGGAAGTATTCTACATTAATATGGGCGCCCAGTTCCTCAGAACATTCAGAAATATAACCAGGCACGGCTTTGTAGATCTGGTCGTTCACCTCACCGTGGAGTTTAGGCAGGATCTGCGAAAGTAGTTATAAAGAATCTTAGGTATTTGGCCACAGGAGTGCGTCCTGACTGCTAGCTGGCTGGCGAAGCGAACGAGCGTTTGAACGTCCGAAATAGAAGCGAGTAGGTTGGTGTTGCCATGGCAACGTCATCACGTAACCGTCGGGAACTGCAGGCAGCAAGATTGCTGGCGCTAAGGGGGAAAAAAAAAACAAGTAGATTGCATTCTTAAGAAAGTTCTACTGGGATACAGTATGCTGGAGTACAAACTACTTCCTGAAAGGCACATTATACCCTAGACAGGGTTTAAATCTACAAATAGGTGTTTAATTACCAGCTATGGAGGTAGCCAGATGAATATGAGTTTACTTTTGAAACAACGACAAAAACTGAGAATAATGAACAAAACAGAAATTTTTCGATAAAGCTGTACTGATCACCAAGTATGTACGCATCCTACAGTACAACATAATTATTGAGAAGGGAACCGAGTGCAACAGTTAGTCCGGTAGGCTATGTGGAAGATAATCCTGGTAATAACTTCCACCACTCACACTCAGTTAAGAGTGATCCGGAAATCCTGATGCAGTTTTAGCGAGTGTTTATTTGGAGAAGGAAACAGGTCTAACCCGTTCTCAGCCAGCCCTTCAACTGCCAGCAGTGGTGCAGCAGTGGTGCAAGGAGCTGGCTGCAGTTGTCAGCACATTTTCAAAAGTTGCTGAGACTTGCACTAATGGTCACGTAGGCATGATACAGTTACACACTACTAGATACATATACTGTTATGCTTACACACTACTAGATACATATACTGTTATGCTTACACACTACTAGATACGTATACTGTTATGCTTACACACTACTTGATACGTATACTGTTATGCTTACACACTACTTGATACGTATGCTGTTATGCTTACACACTACTAGATACATATACTGTTATGCTTACACACTACTAGATACATATACTGTTATACTTACACACTACTAGATACATATACTGTTATATTACACACTACTAGATACATATACTGTTATACTTACACATTACTAGGTACATATACTGTTATACTTACACACTACTAGGTACATATACTGTTATACTTACACACTGCTAGATACATATACTGTTATACACTACTAGGTGCATATGCTGTTATACTTACTGTTAGATACATATACGGTTATACTTACACTCTACTAGATACATATACGGTTATACACTACCAGATACATATACTGTTATACTTACAAACTGCTAGATGCATATACTGTTATGCACTACTATAGATACTGTTACGGACGTGTGCACTCTTAACCCTTAAACTAATCAACAAAAGGGATAAGGTAAAGTTCACACAAAAACTAACTAAACTTTACTGGACATTATAACACAAACATCCGATAAAGATTCTGGGTTCGGATTACAAAGAGAAAAATGCACAAATAGCTCTGCGTATTACAAATATAAACTAGGTACTCTTACCTAATCAGATCACAACTCTGTGGAGCGTAGGTAAACAAACAATAATCACAGATACCGAACACGAGTGGCTTGGAGACAGGGTAAAAGCCAAGTACAAATCACACAAAAATGTAGGTGAGAGAAATGAATAAATTATACAAGTGTAGTTGGAGTAGTGAATAAACTAATAATGGTGCAAAACAGTGTCTTTTGAAATTAACGTCACGTATTAAGCAAAAGAGAAACTATGAGGGAAAGTGTAATAAAATGTGACAAAGTACGTGACTGTACAAAGACGTATGAATGTGTCTCTTGAAAAATGACTTTAGAAGTGACGCTCTCTCTGCTAGATCGAGCTTATAAAAGGTCGTATCTCCGCCTCTTTCGGTTATTTAGCCATTAGGCATTTGGAATAATAATCTCCAGCCACTCAATAGTACTAGTACCTCATATGACCCATGAGAGCCTTACTCAGCTCACCCATAGCCAATTACGAGCCATCAAGAAAGTCAGAGAAGGATTTGGCATATTTTGATTGGCAGTGACTGAAAATACGCTCAGCCCCTCTCAAGCTTACTGTACTTTCTCACGGACAGGAGCAGTTAAACTGGGAAATAGGATCTTTTTGATAATCTCCTAATCTATTTCCAGTGAACCCCTTTGACCGCTGTGTACACACAGTGACCCTTTGTCCGACCCACCAGGTCAGAAACACAACACGATACGAAAGGATTAACTGATTTCTCAGCGGCTCCTTTTATCTGTACACGTATCATCTCCCTCTTCTATTTCTATCACACAACTGGGGTATCTATGCCAGTAACATCTCCCTTCCTGAGAGAAGAAATTTTCCAAGGGAAATTTCTGGACATTGTACAAATTAAGCTCTCGACAGGTAATCTGCTAGAACATTTTCGGCCCCATGTACGTGTCTTACATCAAGGGAGTATTCTTGCAAAAATAGGGCCCAGCGGGTCAATCTAAGATTCTTGTCCTTAAATCAGGACAAAAATTTCAGAGGATGGTGATCAGTGTACACTACAACATCATCTGACCCTGGACCAACATATACAGAAAAGTGCTGGAGGGCAAGTATGAGTGCAAGGAGTTCTTTCTCAATAGTTGAATTATTCCTCCGGGCTTTATTGAACTTTTTGCTGAAATAGCACACAGGCATCTCAAAACCCTGATCATTGTCCTGTAGCAAAACTGCACCAGCTCCTAGAACACTAGCATAAAGAGCTAATTTAAAAGGTTTGTCAAAATTGGGAGCTTGTAGCACTGGGTGACTCGATAGGATGGCTTTAACTTTTGAATAGGCATCCTCACATTCTGGCTTCCACTCATACTTGGCTCCTTTTCTTAACAAATCAGTGAGGGGAGCTACAAGATCAGAGAAGTTCAGGACAAAGCGTCGGTAGTACCCTACCATACCCAAGAATTGTTGCAACTCTCTTATTTTTGGGTTGGGGAGAATTTACTATGGCCTGAACCTTTACATCAGGTGGACTCACTTGGCTTAAGCCGACCACATAACCTAGGTACTGCACTTGAGCCCTTACAAATTCACATTTAGGTAAATTAAGCACTAAATTAGCAGAGGACAGTCTCTGCAACAAGGCATCTAGTTGGCTCAAGTGTTGTTCCCAAGTATTGCTAAAGATTACATCATCAATGTAGGTTCCACAACCATCCAAACCCTGGGTGAGATCATTCATCAGCCTTTGGAATGTGGCAGGAGCATTCTTCATACCACAGGGCATGACTTTGCATTTATAAGTACTGCCACCAACCACAAAACAAGAAATTTCTTTGGCCCTCTCTGTGAGAGGGATTTGCCAATATCCCTTCATCAAATCCAACTTGGTTAAGTACGTAGCAGTGCCAATAGCATCGACACCATCAGCTACTCTAGGTAGCGGGTAGGTGTCCGTTTTCGTAAGAGGGTTAACTTTACGGTAATCAATGCAAAGACGATGGGACCCATCGGGTTTCGGAACCACTACGACCGGGGGGCACCACTCATTTTGACAGGGCTCAATTAACCCTTGCTGCAACAGGCAGTTCATTTCCTCGTGGATGATGGTCTGCTTCGACTACCCCGGTAGGATGACTGCTTCACAAGACCAGCATCTCCAATAACAACATCATGCTGTGCCACATCCGTCCGTCCTGGAGTGTCCCGGAAGACATCAGGGAACTTGCTGAGAAGAGCAACCAGCTCACCACGTTGCTCTGCAGTCAAGTGGGAGAGTTTATCAGCCAGCGTACTCCAAGTGCTCTGGATTCCTCTCCAACTGGTCATCTGGTCCAAAGTCGAAGGGCAGCCCTCGTCCTCCGCCAACTTGGTAGCCACGACACACACAGCTTTAGGGGGGTCCACGTCTCACCTGTGGTACTCCTTCAACATATTGATATGGCACAGTCTCCGTTCCTTCCTCTGGTCTGGGGTTAAAATTACATAATTCACTTCACCTACCCTCTTCTCAACCACATAAGGACCCGCAAAACTTGCATGCAGAGGCTGACCATGAATGGGCAGTAAAACAAGGACTAAGTCACCCGGGTTGAAGATCCTGTTCCTAACTTTCTTAGAGTGGTCATACCATCTCTTTATCTTCTCCCGAGATGACTCCAAGTGTGCTCTGGTTACTTCCATGCTATAAGCCAATCTATCTTTAAATTTTGACACATAGTCTAGCAAGTTATTCTGATCATCATCCTTGGCCCATTGTTCTTTGAAAAGTTTAAGTGGGCCTCTTACTTCATGGTCAAAAATCAACTGAAATGGGGAGTAGCCTAAAGACTCACTTGGTGCCTCTCTAGTTGCAAACAGTAAAAAGGGCAAACACTTGTCCCAGTCCTTTTCATCAACACAAAGCTTCTGGAGCATGTGTTTCAAAGTTTGGTGATACCTCTCTAATGCACCCTGACTCTGAGGATGATATGCTGTGGATGTGAACTGGGAGATGCCTAACTCCTTAAGGGTTTGTCTAAGCAGTCTGGAATTAAAATTACTGCCTTGGTCTAATTGAACTTCCTTAGGGAGTCCAAAATGAGTAAAGAAGGTCAGCATCTCTTTTACACCCAATTTAGCCGAAATATTCCTCAAGGGAATGGCTTCAGGATATCTAGTGGCCATGTCTAACATTGTGAGGATGTACTGGTGGCCTGAAGATGTTTTAGGCAAAGGACCGACAATGTCCACAAGGACCCTAGTGAATGGGGCCTCAAACACAAGTAGAGGAATCAAATAGAGCCGCAGTGATCGGCTTATTGCTCTTACCGACTAGCTGACAGGTGTGACATGACCTACAGAACCGTGCGACATTTCGACGGATTCCAGGCCAATAAAAATGCTGCCAGATGCGGGAGAGTGTCTTCTTCACCCCCAAGTGACCTGCTAAATAAGTGTCATGAGCAAGGAACATAATTCTTTGCCTATAGGGCCTTCGAACTACCACCTGGGGAACCGTCTCCCACTCGTTATCATGAGCAACACTAGGAGATCTCCACCTTCTCATTAATACGTCGTTTGGCAGTAAATAATAACATTCTCTCAATTCAGACTCTCATTCAGCTTCCCTGACTGAGTCAACTAAAGTGGCAATCCCTGGATCAGATCTTTGCACATCAGCCAATCTTGCATTTACATCAATGTGAGGAGAATCATCAATCTCAGAGTCATTAAACTGGGCGAAAAAGGTATCACCAAGCCCAATAACATCATCGGCATTGCCAGTGCCATGACTATCAACATCACAACGGCAGGCCTTTGCCGTCATAGCTCTGGTTACAGCACACACGGGAAATACAATAGAATCCAACTCTGTTGTCCTATCCTCACTCAGGGGAGTCTTTGACACACAGGGAACAGCACTTACCTGTCCTCCCGCCAAGTCATTGCCCAAAAGGAAAGTGACTCCTTGTACAGGAAGTTGGTCAACAACACCCACACTCACTGAACCAGTAACTAACTCTGACTGGAGCTTCACCTCAACTAGGGGAACAGATACAAACTCAGCTAGACCCTGCAACAAGACACATTCATTAGGGTCAGCTACATCAACAATCCCCTTCAACATTAGTGACTGAGAAGCTCCTGTGTCTCTAAGTATAGTGACTTCCTTACCACCTTTTCCATCAAGTGAAACTAACCCTTTAGATATAAAGTTAGCAAATAAATTATTTGTGGTGGAGTCATTTACTGTACTACTTGGGGGAGGACACTCTGATGGAGTCTTATTACCACTCTCACTTGAATCTGATGGCTGCACTGCTCCTGACTTACTAGTGTCTAACAATGGCTCTACAGGAGTCTGTCTGTCAACCACTGACAGCTCCACTCTGGCCTTATCAACAATTTGCAGTTGCTGGGGTGGTGTCTGACTACCGCTAACAATAACTGTGGAAGGCTGCTCACTGTTGGTGTCAAAAGTTCCCCAAGAGTTTAATAAAGTAATAGGTTTCACATTAAAACTTTTCCCTCGTTTCTTCCAGCACCAATCCTCCCAGTGCCCCGTTTTCTGGCAATACTGGCAAAATCTGACACCTTTTCTTGACCCTCTGGCAACACTGTCCTCACTCACTTTCGTGGAACTAACATGCTCTGGGGTTGCAACATTTCCACTAGTGTCACTTAACATCAACTTGTAATGCCATTTTTTTTACATATAAGATAAGTAGTATAAGAGTAATTTAAGTTAGTATAAGTATAGGTTAAGTATATAATATATGTGATTTACATTAGGTTATGTAAGTGATAAGTGTATATTCTGGACCGTGTTGAAAAGTAAAGTGTGAAGTGGACTTTGTAAATCGTATTTTGGGCTTGATTTTACTAGTGAAAACAACTGGACAGGACGGGCAGGCATCTGGCTTCAGTTGAACCGCATAGAGAGCTAATTTGGTGCTTATATTGGCGAGTAGTCATATTTATACCTAGAATTCAGAATTTTTGTACTTAGGCTAGTGTAGCCGTATTGTTCTACTGAATAACGTTGTTTAAGAACTTAAGTAAAGTCTGATTATTGATTATTCACATAGATGACCGCGAAAATTAATTTATTTGGCACAGACTTCAGTTGTTGATTAGTGCCGCGGGCGAAACAAAGAGAAAGTGTATCAAACCGTGATTTCAGGCATCGTATGTTAAATTGTTAGACCTATGCTATAGCCACAAAATTTAAATCATCCTAAGTCATATTTTTATAAGTAGANTTTTTTTTCCCGGCAACTGCTGGGTGGTGGCAGCGATACCAAATAATTTTAATTATTAATGAGGCCTTATACTTAATTTACTGGCAGTAACAGTAAACTCTGTAATAATACTAAAATCAAGTATCAAATAGTTGGAATTATTAATTTGTCTCCTTTTTTAAGGGCAATGCTAAATTTAGCGCCCCTAAACTGGTGGCTAAAGTGGTGTGGCATAGCTAAAGTAGTCTTTTATGACGTAGGCAGAAAAATCCTGCGTTACAAACTTACCTTTACGAGAAGAAAGGTTCACAAAAACTGGATGGTTCACTCTCCTACCCTTAGCTAATGAATGAGGCTTACGTTCATGCTTATGAATAATACTATAATTATCAGCAACAAAGGCAGCCTCATCAAGGGCATCTACCTGCTTCTCCACCAAGTGTGTTGCAATATCCCTGTCTATTTTATCAGTGAAACTCTCCAAGATCATTAACTCCCTCAATTTTGGGAAAGAACTAACATTCTTAGCACGTCAATTGTCACATAAATATGTAAGTATTCTAACATACTCCACATGAGTCTCATCTTTCTGTTTAAAAGTGGGTCTAAACTTAAGCCTATATGCCTCTGGCACGAGTTCGTATGCCTTTAGAATGGCCTCTTTCAGACAATCATATTTAGCACTTTGCTCCACTGATAAAGAAATATAAACCTCTTGAGCCTTTCCTTTCAAAACACTCTGCAACAGTACTGTCCACGAGTCTTTTGGCCATGAGGGACGACCTGCCACCTTTTCAAACATATGAAAGTACCTAGTGACGTCTTGCTCGTTAAAGGGAGGGACCAACATCAGAAGGTGAACTACTGCCAGATGAACTACTAGCTCTAGGTAAACTATCAGCTTGCTTCATTCTGAATTCTTGATCCATTTCCTTTTGTCTCATCTGGGCTTGTATTTCCAATTCCCTCAGCTTAACTCTGGCTATCTCAAGTTGTATTTGGTCACTAAAATCATGAACAGAAACAACACTGGGCCCTGGTGTCTCCGATGATAAAGACTCAGGGTCAACGACTTGTGCAGTATCAACTGGCTCAGGACTAGCTATGGAGGACTCACTTTGTGCAAACATGATTTCCAACACTAAATCAAGTAAGCTAGTCTTATTAATGGAGGCAGGAGTTGTCACATTCAAGGCCTGGGCAAGCAATTTAAGCTCGTGCGTCTTAAGAGTTTTCACTTTGGTTGGGGTAGGCTATCACTATCACTGACCATATTAAAGTAAGCACTGTGTATTGCCAAGGTTATTAATATGTAATAGAGCAATCCTGGAAAAGGTCACCAAATTGTTACGGAGACCAAAGTTATTAATACGCCACAGAGCTATCCTGGTAAGAGGTCGCCAAATTTGTTACGGACGTGTATATTAAGGTGCACTCTTAACCCTTAAGTTAATCACCAAAAGGGATAAGGCTAAGTTCACATGAAAAATAACTTAACTTTACTGTACACTATAACACACACATCCGGTTAGTGATTCCGGGTTCGGATTACAAAGAGAAAAATGTACAAATAGCTCTGCATAATACAAATATAAACTAGGTACTCTTACCTAACCAGATCACAACTCAGTGGAGCATAGGTAAACAAACAATACTCACAGATACCGAACACGAGTGGCTTGGAGACAGGGTAAAAATCAAGTATAAATCACACACAAATGTAGGTGAGAGAAATGAATAAATTATACAAGTGTAGTTGGAGTAGTGAATAAACTAATAATGATGCAAAACAATGTCTTTTGAAATTAACATCACGTATTAAGCAAAAGAGAAACTATGAGGGAAAGTGTAATAAAATGTGACAAACAAAGTACGTGACTGTACAAAGGCGTATCA
Source organism: Birgus latro (assembly GCA_018397915.1). Lineage (NCBI taxonomy): Eukaryota > Metazoa > Arthropoda > Malacostraca > Decapoda > Coenobitidae > Birgus > Birgus latro. Next base: position 40,485 of record JAGKTI010003599.1, read on the forward strand.
ATGTGTCTCTTGAAAAATGACTTTAGAAGTGACGCTCTCTCTGCTAGATCGAGCTTATAAAAGGTCTAGCCATTAGGCGTTTGGAATAATAATCTCCAGCCACTCAACAGTACTGGTACCTCGTACGACCCATGAGAGCCTTACTCAGCTCACCATAGCCAATTACGAGCCATCAAGAAAGTCAGAGAAGGATTTGGCGTATTTTGATTGGCAGTGACTCTGAAAATACGCTCCGTCCCTCTCAAGCTTACTGTACTTTCTCACGGACAGGAGCAGTTAAACTGGGATATAGGATCTTTGTGATAATGTCCTAATCTATTTCCAGTGAACCTTTTTGACCGCTGTGTACACACAGTGACCCTTTGTCCGACCCACCAGGTCAGAAACACAATACGAAAGGATTAAAAGGATTAACTGATTTCTCAGCGGCTCATTTTGTCTGTACACGTATCATCTCCCTCTCCTATTTCTATCACACAACTGGGGTATCTACGCCAGTAACAATACATATATGGCTATACTTACACAGTACTAGATACATATACTGTTATACACTACTAGGTACATATACTATTATATTTACACACTATTAGATACATATACTGTTATACTTACACACTATTAGATAAATATACGGTTATACACTATTAGATACATATACGGTTATACTTACACACTACTAGATACACATACGGTTATGCTTACACACTACTAGAAACATATACGGTTATACTTACACACTACTAGGTACATATACTGTTAAACTTACACACTACTAGATACATATAATATTGTTTTTACCCTAGTTTGCAAGTTTAAGAAATTATTAAATATGGTTACAGATGGTTACAGTATATAAGAATGATTAGAAACGTGTGGTTTTACATCTCAACAGGAAAAAGTTATAGAAAATGGAAAAAAATGTGAGAGATGTTTGCATAGTACTTCCGGATGAAGGCTCAGTACCTTGGCAAAAGCACTTAAGTTTTGCTTAATTGCCCAGGAGTAGAACCTTGCAGTAGTCGAGCTATTTTACTGGTGCAATTTTCAGCCTAATTATCTTCATTATCTCTCACAGGAACTATAGTTAAATTTTGATCTACTTTTATAATGGAAATTCATGGACAAAAAGGCTGTCACCAGATGAGTACGTTTATGTATATAGAAATAAACTAACTAGAAGCACCCCTCTCCCAATTTTTATTTCTCCAGTCCTCTTCTGCTGCTGTTCAATACAGGGTGTTTCAAAAGTAGAGCGACAAACTTTGCGAGTAAATAGATGAACAGATCGGAAGTAAAAATGACTAAGTACGTAAACACGGAAATGCATTAATAAGAAAGTTACAGAACTTGCTAAGTTCCTAGCAGAAAGTGCTAAAATTGATATTACATAACTAGAAACAAGAATTTGATATTGTTAATAGCTGCCAATGGATAATAAAACTCATATTCATATTGAAATTAATGTTTTGGAAGGCATAGGAAACTGATTAAAAATGTCCAATGAGACATAGCACGTATCTACTTCGTCTTGATTCAACTCTGTGCTGTGAAATGATAAACAGAAGACAAAGCCTAAGCCAAATGTCCGAACGCCTCACTATCTCAATCACGGGATTTAGCGAATCCGTAGGCACTGAACTGATCCGACGGGCTCATGATTCATTAAATGTCAGATACGACAGCAGTAAGCTGTTACCTCTATGGCGCACAGAAATTCGTTCCCTCAGCCAGCGGCAAAAACATGACTGAATCCCCCAAAATTCGAACTGTGGGGGTAATAGCTCGCCATCTACCCTCTGTTGCTTTGTCGTTTGAACCACTGGTGATTTAGTCATTAGAGTACTGGAGGGTGGCCGAGGGAATGAATTTGTGTGCACCATAGTACGTATTCATTTGTTTAATGACCGTGATTACAGTACTGTATGTGTAATTTTGTTTCTACTATTGTTACTGCATGTATTTAACGTAATAATGTAGAATGTCTGTCGTTTAATAAATGTATGGGAATGGCTTTTATCGTTTTAATAAATACATGCAGAAATGGAAGAAAATGAACATCATTGCAATGCACTGTAGGACAAAACATGCCGGAGTATGAACCCACGAATACCAAAGCGAACCACTGAAACATGGATACGTTTTATGTCAAAGTACAAATGTAAGTACAATTCAACATTAGTAATACAAAATTCTTATTTTATGGATTAGCACCGATGCATGACTCGTACCTAAGCACTGAAGAAACAAGCTACAGAGCTATGAAGAATGATTTAGTACGTTCCTCCCGTGGGAAGCTTTAACAACCTCCCTCGATTGCCTGAGAGATGCTAGGGGTGAGGATGGAGTGGGGGGGGGGGAGATTTGAAGTGTTCGTTCGTCCTCCACAGGCTTTGGGTGTGTAGACTAAATTAATTTAACTTCAGTAACTTGGTCCACATACATTTGTGAAAAAATGTCACTTAAAATATTATCTTCAATCTCTTGTCAGGATGTAACTCTTCAAATTTGTCAGTCTAGTTTTGAAACACCCTGTATAAGTAAATGCTCTGTCACTGTGCATCATATGGCATGTCTCCCATATAGGTGATGTTAGTGAATCCTCAAAGTTAAGCTGCTCTATATCCATCCTGCGTGCGTGGGTTAAAGTTAACTGTCAGCTACTCCTGTGCGAATCCACGCGGGCTCACGCTGGTACCTGCTTGCAACCGCTGGCAGTGTGGCCAGGTGTTTTTGTTCTTCTAGTCATATTGGCAACATCGGAGAGTTCAGTGAGAAATAATGTAGCACCAGTCAAGCAGGACAGTACTCCGAAGGTGGATGGAAAGCTGATGACAGGGAGAGCTGGAGCTCCCGTTTCATCAGCCCTCAAGGACTTGTTCCTGACCATCCCCCTTTGATGAACTTTTTCTGTGTCTCAGTAATACAGAGAGTAGGCCAGCATGCTCTCCAATACAAGTTTCTCTAGCTGTCAACACCAAACTACATGCATGCTACACACTACACTTCCTTTTTAAAATTAAATGGCGACGAATAACCTAGCCTCGGAGTCCCCAGGGGGGAGGGGACCATAAATGCCCCCACCATCCGCCCCTCTCCCTGTGACGATTCAAGGAGCTGCCTGGAACCACTGTCTGACTCACTCCTTCTTCATTTGTGTAACATTCGCGGCCTTTCCTCTAAATTTCGCTCTGTTGAGCACCACCTCTCCTCCTCTAAACCTCACCTTCTCTTTCTTTCTGAGGCTCAGCTGTCTCAGGCAACTGTATCCTCCTACTTTCTCTATTCTCATTTCAAAGCCAAAGGTGGCTGTTGCGTATATGTACGCAACGATCTATCTTGCTCTCGTGTTCCTGAACTTGATTCTTCTGAATTCTCTACTCTCTGGCTTCGGCTCTCCTGTCATTCTCTGACTAAATATATCTGTGCTGTTTACTTATCTCCTAATTCTACTGACTATCAACAATTATTTTACTATCTTACTTCTATGATGGAACAGATTCTATCCATTTCTCCTTTCTCTGAAATCTCCATTCTAGGAGATTTCAATGTTTACCACCACCTTTGGCTCTCCTCTCCTTTCACTGATCCACCTGGTGAACAAGCCTACATCTTTTGTATCCTTAATGACCCAGAGCAGCTTGTACAGCACCCTACCCGTATCCCTGACCGCCTTGGAGAGAGTTCCAACATCTTGACCTCTTTCTAACAACTAATCCTTTTGCTTACACTGTTCATCTTTTCTCTCCGTTGGGCTCCTCCGATCATAACCTTATTCCCTTAACGTGTCCTATCGCTTCCGTACAGCCTGTGGACCCTCCAAAGAAACGCCGTCTGTGGCACTTTGGAGCTACAGATTGGGAGGCCCTCAGGCAGTGCTTCTTTGATTTTCCTTGGGATGATTATTGCTTCCATGGCTGGGAGCCATTTGAGTGTGCCTTGCTCATTACGGAGGTTATTCTCTCGGGCGTGGAAGCATACATTCCTTTCTCATATCCTCTGACTAATGCAAGAAAGCCTTGGTTTAATCAAGCTTGTTCTAATGCTGTCCGCAACTAGGAGAGGGCCTTTAAAAGTTATTGGAGCCAACCCACCCCTGAATCACATCTTTTTTATATTTCTGCCCGGAATCGTGCTAAGTCTGTTCTTCGCTCTGCGAAAAATAATTTCATCCGTCCTAAATGTTCCCGACTCTCTAACTCGAATTCTTCTCGCTCCTTCTGGCACCTTGCCAAAAACCTTTCTAACAACTTTACCTCATCATCCTTCCCTCCTCTTTTCTACTCTGATGGCTCTGTAGCTATTTCTTCTACTGATAAAGCAGATCTCTTCGCTCAGACTTTCTCCTCCAATTCCACCTTAGACGATTCCGGTGCTNGGCCTCAGTACTAACAAGGCATATGGGCCTGATGGAGTCTCTCCTGCTGTCCTCAAAAACTGTGCTTCTGTGGTTACACACTGCCTAGGTAAACTCTTTCACCTTTGTCTATCAACTTGTACCTTTCCTTCTTGCTGGAAGTTTGCTCTCATTCAGCCAGTCCCAAAGAAGGGAGACCATTCCCAACCCTCTAACTATCGTCCAATTGCTTTAACATCCTGTGTCTCAAAAGTTTTTGTCAATTCTTAACAGAAAAATCTTAAAGCTTCCTTTCTGTCACAACCTTCTTTCTGATCGTCAGTTTGGGTTCCGTCAGGCACGCTCCACTGGCAATCTTCTCACCTACCTTTCAGACTCCTGGCCATCCTCCTTTCGGGACTTTGGCGAAAGCTTTGCCATTGCACTTGACATCTCAAAGGCTTTCGATCGAGTCTGGCATAAATCTTTAATTTCCAAACTGCCCTCCTACGGTTTCTATCCTTCTATCTGTGCCTTCATCTCTAGCTTCCTTTCTGGTCGTTCTATAGCCGCTGTTGTAGACGGCCATCGTTCCTCTCCTAGACCTATCAACAGTGGTGTTCCTCAGGGTTCTGTCCTATCACCTACTCTCTTCCTTTTATTCATCAATGACCTTCTAAGCTGTACATCTAACCCTATCCACTCATATGCTGATGATTCCACCCTTCACCTTTCCATTCGGTTCCCACAACGTCCATCTCAGCAGTTACTTCAACAAAAATGGGATGAGGCTATGGCACACCTAATGTCTGACTAGGCTCTTATCTCTGATTGGGGTATTTTTAATGCATCAAAGACTCAGTTCTTACACTTATCAACACGACAAAATCTTCCTCAGGATTACCCACTAATGTTTAATAATGTCCAGCTTAGTCCTGCATCATCCTTGAACATGCTTGGGGTTTCATTCTCTTGGAATTTATTTCGGAAAGAACATATTACATCTCTTGTGAAATCTGCTTCCAAGAGATTAGGTGTGCTAAGCTGACTCCAGACTTTCTTTACTCCTGCACAGTTGTTGACCTTGTACACGGGTTTTATTCGCCCGTGTATGGAGTACAACTCTCATGTGTGGGGAGGCTCCCCACATGCAGCTCTTCTCAATAGGGTGGAGTCAAAGGCTTTTCGTCTCACTAACTCTCCTCCTCTTACTGATTCCCTTCAACCTTTGTCTCTTCGCCACACTGTTGCATCTTTCTCTCTCTTCTATCACTATTTCAACGGTCACTGTTTCTCTGAACTGTCTGTTTGCATCCCTCCACCTCTATGACGGGCACGTAGTACCTGACTAGCAACAATCTCTCATCCCTTTTCTGTCCAACTCTCTAATGCAATAGTTAACAGTTACTCCCAGTACTTCATTTATGCAACTGGTCAACTCTGAAACTGTCTTCTTCTGTCTGTATTCCCTCCTTCCTATGATTTCCAGTCTTTCAAACGCACTGTGTCCCGGCATCTCGAAATGAATGGATCTTGAATTCGGCTTTCTTTTGCATTGTTTTTGCTCTTTCTTGGAAGGAACAGTATGCGGACCCATGGCCTTTGGTTCCTTCTTCCTTGCATTAAAAAAAAAAAAAAATGCATCTTCGCTTGGGAGTAGGTGAAAGAATTCGGGTAATCAAACCATAATAAATATCAGATATAACGTGTTTTGACGTTAAACCAATTATGCCTAACCAACTTTGGTCTAACCTAATGTTAACATGCAATAATACCTGATTTTATTTGAGAAGATGTCAAAGGTGTCACGTTGCCACTTCTTTTCTCTAAGTACCCAATCTGACAATGTCAATATCAGTGAATGACTAAGTCTACCCGAAGAACAAAAAATGGCCAAGTGTATGAGTTACTGTGGTTTAAAACCTCCCGCCTGAACCTGCTCTGGCTCGCAACTGCATGCCCACTCTCAGTCTGGATGCATCCTAACACAGCCACCTCCCTGTAGACCAAAATGGCAATAAAATATGGAAGTTAAGAAAGAGGTGTTAGTAAGCTTCCTAACCGCACGAGATTACCGCCAACAGAACTTAGCTGATATTTTCTTTACCATCTGCCATTTTTAATAAGACTGGGGTAACCTTATCACATTACGATACTAGAAACCACATGGTAAAAAAATAAATAAATAAATAAATAGATTAAGACCCATTAGTTTACAGTTTCAAGAGATCATGCAGGGTGGGTCTGCGTGGAATATCTCTTCTCGTTTTATACATAAGATCATAAGAGGAGAATATAACTGCAATAGGCCATGCTAGGCAGCTCCTACAAGAGTGTGACTAAACTACAAGAATAAAAAAGAGATTGCAATAAAGAAGGCTATCCCCCGCCCAAGAAACCCTCCAGCAGACTGGCAGGAAATGGTGAGAAAGAACACCAAGCAGTATAGAAAAACTGCCTTTGACTTGGAAATTTTATAGCAAAGTGCAAAAGGAGATTCTTGCAGGTAGGATAAACCCTCTAATCGCCAAAACATAAAGATTTAACCCATCCAGATTCTACCTAACGACTCTGACCTGACTGTGGAGCAAGATAAATTTAATCTGACATACTGTGTTAGAGACAGATATTTACCATGTTACTATTTTTTTTTTCAGTTTACGAAATGTCCGGTGCTGAAGAAGGTCCCCTTCACGTGGTGGCACCGATATGACCAGGTGAACCCACTGTTTGGTAATACAAATCTCCTGCAACGCACACCCTATCCACCCTAAGGAGAATGGTGGTCCACAGGAGAAGGGTAATGCAGCCTGCAGTTACTGGGCTTACATTCAGCTGAATCTAGGGTTGCAGTTACTACTACTACTACTGCTACTGCTGCTGTTGCTACTATTACTACTGCTACAGCTACTACTACAGTATGTCTGCTGAGAGGGTGTGGCGATATTCATCCATACTTAATATTATATACTACACAGTTATATATTATATAATATAATGTTATATAATATTATAATATCATGTAATATATTTTACGCGAACTCAGTCACAGTATTAAATAACAACTGTCATGGATTCACTCGAGTTTCATTGTGCAGCGTCTTATAACTGTAGTGAAGATAAAAGTATACACAGTCAGCCTTATATACAACTGGGGGGTGCAGAGTGACTCAATGGTAGCGCATCGGACTCGGGACGGGGGGGGGGGGGATGAGTTCCAGCCAGGCCCGGCAGCTGCCAATATCAGGGTTGCCATTTTAGCGCGAAACGCGCTAGATTTAGCGCTTTTTGATGAGAGTTAGCGCGTTAATTTTGAAAATAGCGCCATGGCGCTATTTGGCGCGTTTTTACCCAATTTACCTCCAGATTTAGCGATTTTACCTACATTTCAAATATACAATACTTAGTTTTCCTGGAACACTTTAAGGTATCAGAAAAAGTAGTTTAATTTTTTTTACAAAGTGATAAATCACGCAGTTTGTACTATTTACTGTGTGGACTCATGTACATGTGGAGCAAAGTTGGGCGTGTCCACGACGAGTGAGTTCCCTCACTTCCCCATACAATGTTTCTGCCTCGTCGTGGACTGGTCAGTAGAGAGTTAAACCTCGGTGTGATAAGTTGTTGCCACTTTTGTCTTCCTCGATTAGCCTATTATTTCTGACTGCCTACATCATGAGTAGCAAAATTAAAAAATACTCACAACACTTCAGAGTTCAGTGGCTAACTGACTCCAGGTTTAAAGACTGGCTATTAAAAGTAGACGGAGACGACACGAAATGTTTCTGCAAGTACTGCAAATGCACGATAGCTGCAAAGTTGAGTGATTTAGAAAGGCACAAAAAGACATTGAAACACAAGATGGCTGAGGAACCATTTTCGTCACAAAGACAACCCAAACTTCAGTTTGTGAAACCAAGTGAAAGTGTACATGAAACTGAAGCAGGCTTGTGTTTGTTCATAGCTGAACATTGCTCCTTGAGAGTAGTGGATCATTTAAGTGCGCTCTGCAAACATCATTTCTCGGACAGTAAAGGATGTAAAGACCTAAAACTGAAAAGATCAAAGTGTAGTGCTGTTGTGTGTAATATACTTGCTCCATATTTTGCACGTGATTTGAAAAATGACATTGGAAACAGTAAATTTAGTTTACTGATAGACGAGAGCAATGACATATCTGTAACCAAGCTTCTAGGTATAGCTATTCGTTATTACTCGGAGGGAAAAAAACTTGTTGTGGTTACATTCTTGGACCTAGTTGAGTTGAGAGAATGTAATGCTGATGCAATCTGTCATGCACTGAAGGATTCTTTGAAACGTAATGGACTTGAGTTGCAGAATCTTATTGCCCTTGGCACTGATAATGCTTCAGTTATGATTGGTGTCAATAGTGGAATTTATGCAAGGATAAAATCTGAAATTCCTCATCTAATGTTAGTCAAATGTGTGTGTCACTCACTTCAGCTCGCTGTTTCTCATGCTGCTACCGAATGTCTACCTAGGCATTTGGACTTCTTGATCCGAGACACATATAACTGGTTTTCACATTCTGCAGTGCGCCAAACTAGATACAAGGAACTGTATGGACTGATAAACGAAGGAAAGCCTCCCTTGAAACTAATACAGATGAGCCAGACCCGATGGATGTCCATTGAATCTGCAATTCTAAGAATAGTGCAGCAGTGGACTGAGCTCAAAACCCATTTTGACTTTGCAAGAAAAAATGAGCGATGCTACACTGCAGATCTTTTGTTCTCAATGTTTAGTGGCATGAGAAATTATGTGTTTCTCATATTTTTGAAACAAATTCTTAGTGAAGTTCAAAGTGTGAATAAGAAATTCGAAGCTGATGTCCAAGACCCAACAAAGTTGCTCAGTGATCTAGTGCATCTTATTGACTCCCTTAGTGCTAAAATTGTCATACCAGGTAAAAAGTTAAAGGAAAGTGATTCCCTTCAGGAACACTTGGATCCCAAGCCGTATCTTGGCTATGAGTTTGAAAAAAAAAAACATGTCTGAATGCAAGTTTCCTGATGAGATCGCGAGTGATATTCGACGAAGATGCATAGAATTTGTAATAGAGCTTGTCACACAACTTCGTCAACGCTTGCCTAAGAACTTTAAAGTACTCCAGTCAGTGTCATCCTTCAGTGGGAGTGAATGCCTAAAGCCAGTGAAAAATGATATATTGGACCTTGCAAAATTGTTTGTTGATGATGCAGAAATACTCACGTGCATCGATTTCCAGTGGAGAAAACTTCATACTCTCCAGTGGACACAGACATCTGACACTATTGGACTGTGGGCAGAAATAGCGTCATATAGGGATGCGACTGGAGAAAATCCTTTCAAAGAACTGTCTGACCTGGCCTTAATAATACTCAGTTTACCCAATTCTAATGCAGATGTGGAACGGGTTTTTAGTCAGATGGGTATTGTCAAGTGGAATATGCGTAACCGATTAGCCATCAAGAGCTTAAACGCTGTTTTGACAATCAAGTATGGACTGAGAAGGCATGGCAAATCCTGTCATGATTATAAACTACCTGAGAGTGTCTTGAGAAAAATTGGGTCAGTGGAAGCATATCAGACCTCATCTCAACCATCAGCATCATCTCAGTCAGACCTGGGAGCAGAGACATTCACCGAGGAAGATCAAGGAGAGATCATAGAGTGGGATCTAGCAGATCTACAGTAACCCAAGTACCACAGTCATAGCTGGTGAGTGTAAAAGTGTACTTGAAATATGTGTGTAGGTCAGAATAAACGTATCGTGTGTAGAAACATTAGTTGGCGCTTTTTTTGGTGCTTTTTTCAGAATATTTAGCGCTCTTTAGCGCGTTTTTAGTAACAATCTAGCGCTATTTCGTGAATTTGAGATGGCAACTCTGGCGCCCACCTGTCACCTAGCAGGGCTATATGATCTAATAAGTTCTAAATCGGGGGAACATTTCCCTTTCCCTTTATATACAACTACCCCTTCATTAATAATCGCCAGCAGAGCATCTCTGAATCCATACCGACGGTCAGAGAAAGGTTTACGAATGGACAGATTTTTCAGAATCATAATTAAGACAGATTTAAAGGCTTTAGGAATACAAACGATGAGAATGTTTTGGTGATAGCGGCAGGATTGATTGATGGATGGATGGAAGAAATTTTCCTGGCTGTGCAACAGGTACTTAACGGTTAAATGCCGCCCGATATCAATGATTACGACTAAATAGAAACAAGAAATAGACACAAAGATAAGACTAAAGTAAAAACTAAAAAGCAATCAAGTCATTATACATAAAAAAAAAAAAAAAAAAGCACATACATTAAACACACGACAGCGGCTGACGTTTTTAGAGACAGACTGAATGATAGCAACCTGAGAGAGAGAGAGAGAGAGAGAGAGAGAGAGAGAGAATGTATGTTGTTGCCAAACGTTGTACAGGTGTAATAATTGAAGTAAAGCCCCCCAAAATAAACCTTGTGAATATGTTACCTGGATGCAATTGTCCAGCTGAGACTGGCAAAACTCCCACGTCCTTGGTGTACTGCACTGAGTTAGCGCTGGGGAGAGGAAGGACGTTACTGTGAGATTTTGACACATGAATGAAGTGACGTGGCGTTAAATATTGCTACACACCAGCATAACCGTCTCTCTCTCTCTCTCTCTCAACCAGTATATAAGAACCTTTAGGTTATATAAATATATGAAATGGGACTTTGGTTTATATATATAATATATATATAC
>JAGKTI010003600.1:0-23652 GCA_018397915.1 Birgus latro
AGTGAGTGCATTCCTTTACTTGATTTGAATTTCATGTAACGTAAATTCATTTCTTTGTAATTAATAAATTCACAGTTCTTTTCTTGAGCTTTGTTAAAGTTTATTAACTGTGTTTGATTACTCCACTCTATTATTTAATACAGTTTGCTGCTCTGCGTTAGCACAACTTTTGAATTAAATCACGGCCGGTACTTAGGCCAGCTTTGGCATCACACTTTAAATCCGTTGTGCTAGCTAGGAGTTTGGCTCAGCCAAGAGCCTGTTATTATTATTATAATTTTTTTTGATTGTTGGGGGGGGAGAAGAAACTTTCTCGTAGGCCAACGGTACAATATTGCAGCCCAATAGAGCGTCTAGTTCTCTGCTGCGTGCCGTTGAGGAAGTTTGTAATTCTCGACCCTAGAGAATTGACATAGCACACTTAGCTATACATTGTATACCAATTATACAATATTTCATTATTTCTTGGGAATACTTAAATTTCCCCTGACATCTGGCGACACGCTAGAGTAAAAATCTCATTTTCCCCTGACAAGGACCATCAAACAGAAACTGTGATACGGCTTACCTCTTCCATCACGAGTAAAACTCGAGGGATTCCTAGATGATGAGTATCCATTAAAAAAGTTTATAGATAGAACTGAACACGAACGTCAATTGTTGGAAGTGAGTCAGACCTCTTGTGTCAATGCGGTGCTTTCCGAGAGTAGTGTTAAGGGAAGGAAGGTAGAAAACTGGCTGTCGCCGTCCACCTTGATGATCCAGAGAGACTGCTCGAATCCAGATGGACCGAGGGACAGAATGAAAGTGTTAAAGCGCCAGATCCACGAGCTCAAATCTAACCTAGCACAAGTGAGTAAAGGACAGCCTAGTATCCCCAAAACATCTAGTGGTAAATATTGTGCCCATTGCTTAACTTCATCACATAACCTCCAAGATTGTTGGCGGAAACCCTTTCCTGGGCATTGTTTTGATTGCCGCAGACCCGGATGTCGTCGTGGGGAACGTGGGTGCCCTGGACGTAATTACAAACCCCCAGGACGAAATGACCCATCAAAAGAATCTCGTGATCCTTCTCAGAAATTATGACTAACCGGTGGCCAAACATCCCCCACCATCAGTGTAGTGATAAATGGGAAAATAGTAAAAGCTATCATGGACACCGGGAGTAACTACACTTTAATTAAGGAGTCTGCTGTCAAACGAACTGGGGGAGAAGTAAATACTGTACTCGATGAAAATCGCCACGCTTACAAGGAGTCACAGGCGCCCCTTTGAGAACATTAGGAATGCTGCGAGCCGAACTAGCGGTTGGAGACGAGAAGACTCATAAACAATGGTTCCCGGTAGTGCCAAACTCTTATATCAGTACTGACATGCTCCTAGGTTGTGACGTGTTGGGTCAAGCTCCGTTCATGTGGGATGGAGCAAAGAGAGTCATGATCTGGGAAGGCGCCCGTTATGTTGTGAATCATATTCGCTGCCACAGAAACAAAGTGGGGAGAGTGAGAGCTGATCCCATAGAACTTTCCAACCCACCACGAACCTTCTCGCAAATTAACCTTCTTACCACCGTGAAGATAGACCCCTATCGTCTAAATTCATGCCAGTACGTGTAAAGGAAGACCCAGCTACTAATCTCACTGTTTACCCTCAACCTTATTTAGTCCAAGTTAGTTTTGCAAATACAATCTACTTCCCACTCACTAATGTGACCAAAAAGGTAAAAGTATTTCGTAAGAGCACAATTGTCAGATCATATGAGAGATTGTTAATCCACCCCCTTGCAAGATTAATGTTACTAAGGTTCACAACGATCTTCTCCCAGAGAATGATCAAGTCAAAGTGGGACACTCATTCAGAGACTGAAAGCCCTGATTGGAGAACAAAATTGGCAACATCTCACTCATGACCAACGGGAAGATTTAGGTCAGTTGTCCTTTATTCTCGACAAAAGTGAGTTAGGACTCATCAGAGGTCCTCCTGCTCATATTAAAGTCGCAGACCCTCAGCCCAGTCGTGGACCCATGTATTCCTATCCCGAACAAGCGAAGCAGATTATTGCAGAAATGTTAAAGGACATGGAGGACAGAGAAATTATCGAAAGCTCTACCGCAGCCTGGTTGTCACATATTGTCCTCGTAAACAAGCCGGATGGTAGTAAATGCATGTGTCTCGATTATTGCCATGTGAATTAACACCTCGCGACGGACATCTACCCACTCCCACGGCTGGACGAGCTAGTAGAACAAGCAGCCAGACATCAGTACTATGTCATGCTGGACATGCGAGAGGCATATTTCCAAATTCTGTTAGACGAACAGAGTCGTGACCTCACTACCTTCAGTGACGGGGTCACACTATATCGATTTAGGCGCCTTCCATTCAGTCTCAACTGTTCCCCAGCAATTTTCTCCCGGCAAATGGTCTCATTATTAGCGCCTCTTCTACGGAAGGGTTGGGTCAAGAATTATTTAGATGATTTGATCCTGTGGGCACCTAGCTTCCCTACCCTATTGGAGCGGTTGAAACAACTTTTCGAGTTGCTCGCTGACAACGGAATGGAATTAAACATCAGTAAATGCAAATATGGGTGTAAAGAAGTGACCTTCCTGGGTCACCAGATCTCGGCCGAGGGAAGTAAACATGATCCGAAGAATGTTGAGGTGGTCATGAAGCTGAAGCCACCCACCAACATGAAGGAAGTGAGGCGATTCCTCGGTATGTGCAGGTTTTACAGGAAACGTGTTCCATCGTTTGCACGGATTGCTACGCCTCTTACCAATCTGACTAACTCTCGGACGACATTTCACTGGACGCACGAATGTCAGAGGTCTTTCGAACATCTCAAATCTTGTCTTACGAATGCCCCAGTTTTTATTAGAGCTCGGGTAGAGCAGCCGCTTGTCCTCACTACGGATGCCAGTATCATTCATGTTGGAGGAGTTCTTAGCCAAATCCAAACTGATGATACCAACAAGCCAAACGGGTATTTCTAAAAAAAAAAAAAAAAAAAAAAAAAAAAAAAAAAAGACCCCTTGCGAGGAAGGTATTCAACAACAGATAAAGAGGCCCTAGCGATAGTCCTCGCGTGCTGGAATTTCCATCATTACTTATGGGGTACTCGTTTTACTGTAGTTACTGATCACCAACCCCTAACGAGCATATTCAAACGTAAGACTAAATCACCTCGGATGAACGGATGGATTCTGGAAATGCGGGAATATAACTATGACACTCAATACCTCAAAGGCAAGAAAAATTTTGTCGCAGATCAGTTGTCACGCCCAGTTCGAGTAGTAGTCCGTTCATCTGAAGCCACATGACTCGGGTTAGGCCGAGACTAAATGAGAGACTGCAATAGAGAAGAACCTGTGTGGGGAGAATTAGCACGGTATCTGGAAGGTGGTAGAATCCCTGCTAAAAGGCTACCGAAAACTACTCTAGATCAATTTGCCTTGATAGAGGAGATATTACATTTTGTGGGAGAGAAGGCGGACGGTAGTCGTCATTATAGTCTCATAGTTCCTCGTACCTTAGTTGTTCAGGCTCTTCAACACGCACATGAGCTAACAGGTCATCTAGGTCAAAAGAAAACCATAAAAAAGGCTGAAGAACTCTATTACTGGCAAAATCTCAAAGTTGATGTATATGAGTATGTAAAAAAATGTGTAACTTGTCAAATGTTCAAACAGGACACTGGATTGCAGCAACAGTGGAAGGAATTACCCCCAGTGAATAAGCAGCTGGAGAGGATTGGAATAGATCTTACTGACATGGTTCCTGGAGTCCAGGGTTATCGCTTTGTTCTTACGGTAGTGGACCATTACAGCTGATTCGTTAGGTTCTTCCCCCTTACAACAAAACAGTCCACACACATCACAGACAAACTTGGGCAGTATGTGGCTGACTATGGCACATCTCGCAGTACTGTCCTGGACAACAGAGGTGAGTTCGTCAGAAGAGACTTTCAACGGTTCTGCCAATAACCCTGTACTACACGACCCCTTATCATCCATCCCCAAGGGAATGGAATAACCGAGAGGATGCATAGGACCCTGAAGTCGATCCTCTCTGCCTTATGTCAGGGCCACCCTCTCCGCTGGCCCCAATTGCTCCAACCCTGTCAGATCGCCATGAATCAGGCGGTCCATACGTCTACGGGGTAGCAACCTTATTTCACCTTCTCTCGCCACCCACCTTGGCTGGTCAGTGCACCTTTACCCTCCATCGACGGTGAGGAAGACAAGACAGCTGTCACCCATGCTCTCATTTGGGAAACACACCGGAAGATGTTGAGATGGTATAGGGACGTGGCTAATTGAAGGTGGAAGAACCAAGTGGTTGGAGTTGGAACCCTTGTGTGGATTAAGAAGGAAACAGTCATACCAGGTACGTGTCGAAAACTTAATGTAAAATGGGATGGTCCGTATCGTGTAGTGGAAGTGTTGATGGGCAGAAGTATGTACGTGGCGAAAAATGTGTTCACAGGGAAACATACAAAGAGCCGCAGGACAAGTGAAACCCTATTATGGAGGTGAAGAGTGGCTCCTAGAACCCCTGGAAGAAGCATTTGAACCTGACCCATTGGAGGAGCAATTACCGCCACGTGAAAGACGTCCTCCCTGGAGACTTGGTGGAGAATGTTAAAGTGTTTTGAAGCTGGTTATTGCAGTATCAAGTTAAGTGTTGGATAGGGAAATGTGTGCTGGTCGGACTGTCTGACTACTGACTGTGTTAGTTCAAGAGATCAAGGAGTTCAATCTCGTATCTAGAGTTCATCGGAGTTTGTGTCATGGGCGCAGCCCAGTTCAGTGGGAATATGATGTTGCTTTAATTCGAGGGAAAACTGCAGAACTCCCTCAACTTACAATCAGCACGGTCTAGGTTGTAACAGTGACTTCAGGACCTGACAGGCGCTCATCAGTTTCTAGCCGGAGAGCTGGAAACGTAAGAATGAATGAATGAAGCGTGAATGTGATAATAGGTAGTATGTATGGGAAGCGCCCCTAGGACGATCCTAGCAGCGAGAGTACGGGTCAGTCCAGGTGTGACGACCATGTTATCACCCAGACAGGAGGTTGACCGGGGCACATCTTTTCATTGGATTTCGAGAGTTCATTGGTGACAGAGAAGCGACCCCATGGGGTATGCAGTTCTACTTGTGGATCGACAGGTGCCAATTATGGGAGGAAGAGTCAGTGGAATCACTATCTCATTCTGGAGTTCATAGAGAAATTCACAGTCAAATTTGGTAAGTCCGTCCCGTCCACGCACACATCTCTAAGAGATGTAGATGAATGAATTGAATGTTGACTTCTGATGTTAAAAATTTTTTCCCCCCGGAAGATGGACCCGTGTAATGCCGTAATTTTAAGTGTAATTTAAGTGTAATATAAGTTAGTATAAGTGTAGTATAAGATAGTATAAGTTGGTTTAAGTTAGTGTAAATGTAGTGTAAGTGTAACCTTAAACCCTAAATATTTTTTGCCTACGCAGTGCAATGGTTGACCGTTAAATTCCATATTCACGTTTAATCTCTGTTAATATTCATAGTGTGAGTGAGACTCTATTAAGAGTAGAACTGGATCAAGCAACTATGTAAATGTGGTTGGCTTTGTACATGTCGGCTAGCCAGTTCTTACCAGTTAAGCACAACATTATAACCTTGGTCAGAGTTTAATTATCACGAGTGTCTGTCTACGTACCTTAATCCAGGAATTTGTATGTCAGTGTAAATGATATTCCCCTTTTGTACTATGTACTGGCGAACTGACAATTGTCTGGGTCCTAATTGTTGATAAGTCATTTGTAATCGCGAAACTTGCATTATTGGCCTTACGTCGCAAGTCACAAAACCAGCATGGCAAAAAGTTGTTCCAATTCTCATTCATTTCGGCTTCGGTATAATTATACAGTAGATCCCGTACGCTTGTCACAAAATTTTAAGCATCGTCAGTCAATCCAACCGTGTGAATTGAGTGTAAACACATTTTTCGTATCCTTTGTTAGTTATTGTAAAGACACTAATGTTGCAGAGCCATCAGTGGAAGTAGTAGCCAGTTCCCGATATTAGAACAACAGAGGCTATATAAGATTGCGAGTAGCACATAGAACCCCTGAGCCCGTGCCACATCCGTGTGGCAAATCTTATCATCATCATCAGCAGCAGCACACACACCACAAAGCCAGACAGAAGATAGGGCGTGTGTGCTGGGCAATCTCCAGGCCCTGTCTTCCCCCTTACTATATTTTTAATCAGCCCACACCCCACTGACCGGGCTAATATAAGGCCCGGCTCCCTCTATAAGAGGAAGACATCTTTAAACAACAACAACAACATAGAAGCGTCACTCCTCAACGCTCTTCTGGCATTACAGGTTAGTGTCCGCATGCTGGAAATCCCCCCCCCCTCTACCCCTTTGTTCCTATAATGTAAATCCTCTCATACATCAGTAAGTTGACTTGTTGATATCCTCTCCTCCCCCCCCCATTCCTTTTGTATCATGGTCACTTCCAGTCGCTCTTCTGGTATTACAGATTGTCGCTATCACTTCATACTGTCTGCCAAACGAGTGGTGAAGCCGCCCGGCTCACTCTTACTGCCTAACGTCCACTTCCGCTGAAATCCCCCCCCCCCCATTCTGATTCACGTAACCCGAGCGGTCGCTGGCTGGTGCACTGGAATATTCTATCCTCTTGTATATTGTGCTTATTTAGATACGATTTTGAGTCTGCGCATATTTAGCCCTAGAAGACTGTTGAATATTAATCCTCTTTAGAGTATTGTTCCTTTTATATAGTTCCTCTCTGAATACTGTATTAGCTTTTGTATGATAATCGAGTAAAATTGCAAATTCAGGTCAGAAAGAATACTCTGTAGTGGTAATATCTCTACCACTTCCCAAAGAGTCCGAGACCGCGGGATTGCTGGGTTCACGTGTGACAGTATTATTATTGAATAGTAGTTTAATTTGTGAAGATTCATGTTCCCGGAGGTGAGAACTCTAGTGTATCAGTGCCATTTTGAGTGTTGATTCAGTAGAGGAGGTTATTGTATACGTGGGTGATAATATCAATCGGAGTATTCATACAACTGTGAAAGACACTATATTGGTATGTGATAATATTATCCTGAGTATTTATCCAAATGTGAAGAACACTGTATTAGTGTGTGATAATGTCAGTCTGAGTATCTATACAATTGTGAAGGACACTTTATCAGTGTGTGATAAAAATCGTTCTGAGTATTCTGTTCAGCTGTATATTAGTGTACGATAATTTCATTCCAAGTATTTGTTCAGTTGGGAAATTACATACTCATGCTTATCTTTTTTCGAATTCTGAATTACGGGTGAAGAACTATACTCTGGAAGTATTAATTCTAATTGTGCTTAGCCTGCCTAGTGATATTCTCAGTGCAAAGAGGAATTTATCTTTCAGTTCCTAGTAATTCATGGTCTGCAGAATAATCAGTTGTCTTTTGTTGTCATATCTGTTGTTTCCTTTGTGTGTTTATCATTAGTAAATATTAAGTCTCTGAGTTTGAGTTGTACCATCCCCTAGGGAGAATCAGTCGTGAGATTGAGTGGCCCACAAGGTGTGCTAATATCTTGTAACTCACGCACTCTTTAATAAGACCTCGCTACCCTGTTTTTCTGATTCTCAAAAGCATTCAAAAATTCCTCACCGATTTTCCTGGTGAGATAAATTCCCAGCATTATGCTGGGTGGTGGCAGCATGCTCTCTAAGTCTCTGATCTAGACCAGCTTTGGCAAATTTTCCATCATTTCATAAAGGCCAAAATTTTCAGTTTTACACAAGGCAAGGTCAACTCAGTTTTCATCCACTTTAGATCAAACTGGTGGGGGGGTTATGAGTCAGGCTAGAATGAAGTAATTCGAATTTAGGAGCAATCATGTAAAATAACAAGGTCATGAGGCAAAGGTAAATGTTTGGCCCTTAATCACTCTCACAGTGCTCCTTTTGTTACAATATGTTTCCTTGACAGGGCATGCAAACAGCTTTTAGGAAAGATAATACTTTACTGTTAACTTATATTACACTGTAAAGAATGTAGATGCACACTGTACCTTTAAGTGGAATTCTAAACGCACATGTCATCATGCCTTTTGCACGTGGAAGAATAACCAATGTTTTTATCTTTCTACACCCAGTGAAGCATTTTTCATTTTACTATTGCTACCTCCAAACAACACTATTGACCGTAGGGGAGATTTCTTGTGATGGGATTATAGAAAGGTATGTCTATCCCCTCTAGTAAAAAAAAAAAAAAATGTAAAAGCCTTTAACACTATAAAGAAAATTTAGAATATGTCAACATGCCATCGATAACAGTACGCGTAAAATAAAAGATAAGCCAGTAAGTCTGAGAAGTGCAGGAATTAAGTTAATGTCACAAGAATCAATATGCTAATAAAGCTTAGAATAACTTTACAGAATTAACCAGACCAGTAACAATGCTTTTCTTAGTGGGAAGTTTTTGACCACTACTTCTGATGCTTTATTTTTTTCCGTCAGTACCTCCAGAAGACTGTATTCATTTCTCGAGGCCCCAAGTAGCCACATAACCAAATTTTGGCGCCTGGTGGCTTAGTGGGTAATTACGGAGCTCCAACCGGATTGAGCTGGTGAAAGTTTATATCCAAGAGGTGGTTGGGGTTTACTGCTCATGTAATGCCATTCACGGATGAGTGAGGCTGGTCACTCTTATCTTAAATGTCATGACCAACTTGCCTAGCCCCTGGCTCCTATGCTCCTCTGTGGGGCGACATAGGATTGGATAATGAAGGAATGAATGAAACAATAATAATAATAATAATAATAATAATATTAATAATAATAAAAAATATAATCATTATCACGGTGAAAGAGCCGAAAAATAGAGAACGGCAAAAATGCCTGAAAAACTTATAGCAAAAATATACTCGTATATTGCTTACTCGCTTTCTGAATTGTAACTCGACGGACCAATGACTCAAGATATAAAATGTAACGATGCAACAATAATATACAAATAAATCAGGTCAAAATACAGGAAACAGTGGGCATAGAGGGATTAAAATCATTTCTTCTTCAATGGCCTATTTTCCATAAAACGCCTTTTTTAATATATCGATTAAAACTTCATTATATCGACAAAGTATTCATTAATGATATCATCATCATCGTCCTCCTTCTCCTCACCATCATCATCCAAATCTCTTTTCCCACTTAAAAATGGGATGAGGTATGGTCCAGAAAGGTAGAGGAAATAACAGAAAATGAGAACAAACAAAGTCTTCACAAATAAATGGGCTACAATCTCATTCCCTGACCATTCAAGCCCCAGGAATCCTGACTCCATCTCACAGGCAAACATCCTCCCATGCTACAAGATATTAAGGTGTAATGTGCACACTAGATCGCTCTGGAAAACTTATGATAAATCTTAAGCTCAATTACAAAATCTCTTTAAGCTTATGAGACTAAAGAATAAAGCCTAATAAGGCAATCACAAGAACTTACTCCTTCTGATCCGAGGGAGTAAAGACGAGGATAAACTCATCTAATGTGCAAAATAAATCGCCGAGGAGGAGTTGCTACGAATCTCCCAATAATAACTACTCTCTGTCCTAGTCATGAAAAAGTGCCATGAAAAGGATGCAAACCTGTAGTAGTGTCTTATCCTGATACTCGGCAATGGGATATAAGCTAAAAAAATATATATATATATATATTTCTGCCAAGTTAAGGTGAAAAAACAAAAATGTGTGGGGCTGGTTCTCCAGATGGCATAGGAGACTTCATAGCACCTTTTCTGTAGCAATTTATTTAGCCTTTTTTTTTTTTTGTTATTTATAGTAAATAATTTTAAAATAAACATCTGAAACTAAGTTTCTCCAATGGCACCGTGGTCTAAGGTTGTTTGTTGTGTGAAATGTGGAAAAGGAGGTAGTGAGGGACGTCATCCCATAGTGGCACCGAGTTTATACAAACGTCCCTGAAGTCCTATCTTGTCTTCTGCAACGAGGATTGTGTACTGAAGAAGACAGTTTCAGCATGCAGGCTGCGGGGTTCACATTCAAATGAGACTGAGGCTGCAACAACGGTAATAAAAACAATTTGCTTAATAAATTGGTGCGAGGTGTTACGAATCCGCCTGAGCCAAAGAGAAGTGAAGCCAATTTATAAAAATACTACTGTTACTCTTTCTGATCCAAGGAAGAGAAGGCAGACTGCAATATAAATCGCTGAGGAAAAGGTGTTAGGAATCCTCCAAAGAACAATTACAAGGGTATGTGAAACAATAATCACAAGTTTCCATTTCCAATCCATCTCAGTGAAGATGAGACTAAGTTCATCTGACAGCGGCATGATCCGGTCAGTGTGATGCAAAAAATAAATCCCGGAGGAAGAGAATGATTCCATCGTGGCTCTTAAATGTGTTGCGCAATATAAATCGCACAGGAAGAGGTGTTACGAATCCTCCAAACAACACTGACCGATCGAATATTAAATAGAAGCTACTCTTCCTTATCCAAGGGGGTGAAGACGAGACTAAACTCATTGGAGGGCCGCAAGACCCCTGGTGCTGTGCTCAGCTCCAGCTCCTCTCGGCCAGGCACGAAGCTCAGTTCGAAATTCAGAAGCACCTTGGCCAGAGCTAGCTTGGCCTCCATCTGGGCAAACCGCATCCCTGTGGAGAAAGATATTTATATATAGATATACAGACAGACAGACAGGCCGACTGACAGACTGACTGATGGATTAGACTACATACATACATACATAAACGCATATAGACATGTAAACAGAGAGCGAGAGAGAGAGTCGGGTGCTCCATAATTTATGCTCAACTACTTTTTCACCAAGGGAGGCTCATTTTTCTTTGTTTATACTTACTACTTCAAGACGATTTTATTCAATCTGTTGAACCAGATGACAGATTCTAATGATTTATTTCTGCTTCCCTCAGACGATTAAATTCAGCTAACGATATATCCTGTTATGAAGATGCTCAGAAAGAAAATGTGTAACCTCTCAAGTTTGAAGTTTCTCTCTCTCTGGTGAAGAAAATAGTCTGAAATCATACAAATCTCCTTTTCCATCTTACGGTGGTCATAGTGACGTTAGAGTTGATAGTGTGTGCTGACCACTCCGAGGAAGCCATACGTCATGGGAAGATTCATTTGGCACCTCCACTGTCAAAATCGGTCTACAACTGCCGCTGATAGAGAGCAGACAGACAGGCGGACGGACGGACGGGCGGAAAACTCACCGGCTAAAGCACGCTAAAACTCTCAAACTCTGTCTTCATGAATAAAGCACATCATAAAATAGGCAGCTGCCTAAAACTCAGTTTTGATCATATGACCCTTTGCCTCAGAATATTTAGTCCTCAGGTATGGGCTACGTTTATCAAGTATTCTCTTATATTTTTACCCTCCCGGCTCCCGAAACATGTTACCACTCCTCCCTGTCACATGGCCAAAGTGTACATGAAGTCTTGTTTAACCTATTCTTACCACCGTCGGATGACCAGCTACAGATACTTTTCGAAATGAAGAGGTTTTATATATACCTTTCATTAACCCCTTCACTCCTACAACAAATTTATCCTAACCTCACCTAAGATCCCTAACTCTTAGGCTTTTCCACTACGTATTCACCGAATCTTAAGAAGGTACTCAGTTCCGTGAAGCTTCCAGACAAAAAGTCCCTGATGTGGTTAAATACATATACTCCTCCCTCCAAGACACACCCAGTCAGTCTCGAATCGACACTCACCGATGCAGTTCCTGGGACCGAGGCCGAAGGGGAGGTAAGTGCCACTCTTAATCTTGTCTCTGTTGTGTGGCAGGAAGCGGTCAAGACTGAACACCTCGGGATCAGACCAGTAGCGGGGATCGTGGTGAAGACTCCATATGGGGATGCCGATCACCATCTCCTCTGGGATTGTTAGGTTGGTTCCTGGCATCCTGGCAAAGTTTAGTCATTATGAATATTATGTACAGCTGCAGACAAAACCATCGCTCCACATTTTAGGCAATGATAAAACCCTAATATGGTACTTTTTTTTTTTTTTTGCACAGTGCTGTGCTTCTAAGATCTCATCACTGTGATTCGAAAAGCACTGCTTACCATTTCAATCATCATGGTGATATGAGCAAGTATTAATGTCCACAACTATACAACTGTTATAATATATTCTGATTCACTTTATTAGGATAACGAAACAATGAACAATGATGTTCGAAAGCAGTGATGCAAGCTTCGGAACCAGGCAAACTTTCAGAATACTGTGTAAGAGTTTCACAACTCTTCAGCTAAATTGTGGTGTCATATTCCTGTCCACAAGAGTACGGTCAGGGACAAAAGTTTTCCTACTAAAATACAGGGTCTACTTCGCACTTTGGACACGGCAGTCAGTTTCCTCCCTGACGCATCATCTCAAGGTAAACTGCGAGAATGGGTACATCAGAGAAGGAGCAAAGGTTGCAAGTACCTTACAGGAGGGGGTGGAGAGACAGACAAATGAGGAAGTCCAGGAGCACTGTGAGTGTTAACATGGGTGTGCTAGAAAGTGTTTGGAAGAGTAACCCTGAGATTGCTTGGTCATGATGAACAAATGGAGAACAAGATATCAGTTAGGACAATGCATGTGAGTAAGGTGGAAGGAGAGAATGGAAATCCAACGGTAAGGTGAAGAGACTGGTCTGTCGAAGAACGTGAGTGAAAGTGGTTTCAGGTGAAGTGAGGGGTATCTGTTGGCGGAGGACAAGATGACAGGGAGATAGTCTGTTCATGGCCACCCCTTTCGGGATTAAGATATCTGAATACAGAATGATATATTTTTTAATGAATAACTGGGAAATTTTAGTAAATAGCAGTTGTAAAGTGTTGATATCACTTCACGTAAAACACAGACAGCATTAGATCAGAAAACAATGGCTTCCACTCATGAAATTTTATCAACCTTCACACTCCTAATTGGGCATGGTATCTTGTAGTTATACGCTCGTTTGGACTGTCAGTTTTGAAAGACTGCATACTGTTTGTGTGGACCTGAGTGGATACATACTGTCTGAAAAGTGATAAGTGGGGGAAAGACCGATGATGGATAGCCAGAACTGATCAAGTTAATGATGGAAACAACCGTGGCTCTCCCTGCTGGAATGTCTCCTCAGATGTCCTTTTATTTATTTATTTATTTTTTTTGTGGGGCTACAATTTTTCAACTCCATGAAACATTAAACATGAAACCAGTAAACCTACTTCCATCAGGCAACAACTTACTTGTAGGGTTTGGTGCACATCCGCTCGGTGAAGTGAGCTGGTGGGGTGAGCCTCAGAGTTTCTGAAGTTGTATATAGAGAGAGTAAGGATATGCTGAATTACTGCAAAGTGAAAGCACTGTAATTTATTTTCATTTACGTTGTTTCCTGCCTTGATCCTGTATGCTGATCACACACTATAATTAACCCCTTAACCGCGGGGTTGTTAGAGGTGCGCCGTGCCCGTCCCGCGGGGCAAATCCGAGCTCCGACTGACTTTTTAAAAATATTTGCCAAAAATCAGTTATTAGTTCTAGAATATTATAATTAAATATGCATATGGCACATACCTTCAGCTTTCTCCTGGGATTTTTTTTTTTTTTAGCACTCATGGACTACCGTAGGACTTGTGGAGACTTCTGAAGTTGGGTAACTAAGTCTCCACTTTACACTTCCCGACATCCCGTAATATGAATACCACTGCTTGATATTATCACTAGAAACACTATTCAATGATTTCCATGTAGTTTGGAATCCATACTCAAAAAATAAAAAATGTGAAAACAATGTAAAATACGAGCGCATACGAGCCTCCCACTCGCGCTAATTCGCCTCTCGTATTCTTTCATTTCTTATTCATATACACACTCACACTTTATTATTTCTAGTACTTTATTACACTTATATATCTACAGTCCTTTACCGCTTCCCACATGATGTTTAGTAGGGATAGAGGTCACAGGGTCTTTTATAATGGGCGCAAAAGCGGCAGAAATGGAGGGGCGCTACTGCGACGTAGTTCCACCTTGAAGGACGACAGTGACCTGAATGATGTACGTTCTCGGTAGCCAAGAGTTGAAAATGTCAGCTGCTAATGTATATGCTAAGAAATATCTAGACAATACATAATAATAAATTAGGTAGTTCCAGGTGAATATATACAGTATATATCACTCAGGCTTGTCCATTCCTTTCTTATATACATTTATATTATGAGAATAGCTCATATGGCATATTTCACGGGGAAAAAAGCAGGGGAAATTAGCGAACGAGTGGAGGTTGGATGTTGCCAAGTGATAATTAGCCAATTCCAGGTGTATGGCACTATCAATTACCTTAGTTTTTTCTTACATATTATTTTGTATAAGAATAGGGAATAGGGCTCATTTCAATGGATGAAATCAGTGGAAAAATCTGCGGAAGATTTGCGTAGCGCAGAGCGGCCGAGCAGTCGACACGAGAGGGTAATGGAGGGGAGGCAGGGAGGGGAGTCTAGAATGGGGGAAAATGGCTAAATTGTCAACAATGGATGGGTGTACTGATGACATTAGCAGCTCTGACTATTGTTGGACACTGGCAGTGCTGATAGCTGATACAAGTCACCATCTGAAAGCCCGGGCAAATTCAAAACAACACAGAATCACAAAAGTGATGCCCCACGGTATGATCCATTGCGCACGAGCGTCACGGAAGTGACGACCTGCTGTTAAGGGGTTAAGCTTGCTATCTTCAGACTTTTATACAGCATAGGGGAAACTGCTTGAGTGGGAGTGTCAGGTACATCACTATTAACTCCTTCACACAAAGAGGCCTTTCCTAAATTGAATAAAACATCAGGATGTAACAAGATAAAAATTACGTTACCAGAATCACGACCTGCTGACCTGAGATAGCTGCATCGAGAAGGTTTGCCTCCATGAGTGACTGATAAGTGAGCGCTCCGTGTTCACTGACGATGTCCTGCAGCTCCTGGCGCACCCGCTGCTGCTCCTCAGGGTTGCGGGCAAACTCGAAGGCTGTGAAGCTGAGAGTGTTGGCCGTGGTGTCGTAGCCGGCCAGGATGAAGAGAATAGAATTGGCGACCACTGCAGAGTCACTCAGTGCTGCACAGCAACGGGCACATAGGTAGTTGACTTGTGAGTGATATTAACTGAATGACAAGTGAACGACTTGTAACAGTATGAGAATCTCCCGGTATATAAGTGACCAATATCCAAATTTTTGCTAACCTAAATCGTCATATTTGCACTATATTTCGTTACACGACAGAGTATTCCCATTCATCTGAATTTTTAATACAGAATACCATATGTAACCAACCTCCAGTTCTGAGCGCAAGTGCTGCTGAACACCCTCACCAAAACCATTAGAATGTAATAAAATGCAAAATCTGAAATTTGCAAGAAGTACAAAATCTCTAGAATATTACCTAAACTTTGTAAAAACACCTATAATACTAATAGATTTCCTGCTATTTTGTTAAAATCTTCATATTACTCCTAGACTTCTTGCCACTAGACATAACTGCCATTATATTGAAGCCTTTGCTGCTAATGCTAAACTGGCAACACTACAGCAATTTGCTGACATGGTTGGCGGTCGTGCTTCTGGTTTGATATTCAGCTGCTGCTGGTACTGTGCATCTTGAGGTGATTGCTGACTACCTTTTGACAGGATGTCATGACTAGTTGGGTAAAGCCACTTAGTAAAGCTGTACCTTTCGGCAGTGTCTGTCATTATGTAACTGACCCAGAATGTAACCAGAGCAAATGCAATGAGTTTAAAATTACTGTTGTGAATGTTGTTACTGTGCACGTATAACCATTGTTACAGGTACTGTTCTGGTTTAGAAGTTTACTAATCATATTATGATGCTGTTAATGGCTGAATTAGTCATGCAAATGCAAGCACCTATGGTCACTTTACATAACCCCAAAGAATCCATGTTAAAACATCGTTCTTGTTCCCAAAAATCACATATCAAAATGACTTTTCTTGATATAACATTTTCAGATAAAGGAAATGTATATGGAAATATGGCTTATCTTGGCAACTAAGCCCCACCCTCTAAGCAGTTAATGCAGTTTTAAGCCATGAAATCGCCTCACTGACCAGCCTAGATGTTGTCCTTACTGACAGGAATTTGTTGTTGTATGAAGCCGTGTGTGACCAAATGCCCTTCCCAACATCAACCAACGCTCATGAGGTGAGATCTTTGGCGTGGCCATAAGGGTCAATTTTTAGGGAATCTGAAGCCATTTTTGGTCACATGGAGTTAATTCGGTACTGGGACTGGGTCGTAACTGTATAACAGTACTAACAATAACCTTCAACCTTCAGCTACACCTACTCATACCAACAAGAAAGCTAAATGAATGAAGACATTCCAGTTTATACTGTGTCCTGTCCTTGCTCATACAGAAAAAAAAAAAAAAAACGAATATGTAGTAGTGTCTCGCAGAATGTGTCTCGGTTACTGTACTGGAATATGACAATGGTAGCAAAGTGGGTCATGACAATGGTAGCAAAGTGGGTCTTTCCCGCCCACCAACCCCTCCACCCTCCCCCCCCAGAATGCATGTCCTGCTCTCAGTTGGCCTGCTTTAGAATAGGTAACTGACTGTGTGAATTTATTAATGTTAATCTAATGGTTACATAAATATATCATTCCTGCTTACCAGTGTTGCAGTGAATCCGTACCACTGAGATTCTTAGTGGTTCCTAATCCTCCACTGGCGACTTTTCTGAGGCTGTACAGAAGTATCTCAGGTTCCTTATGTGGACATATTGGATTCGACTGTATAGAGTGGCGCACGTATGAAAAGCAGTCTCAATCTTTGTAGGCAATCCTGTTAGGACTGTTTTGAAGAGCTGCTATCTGACGATGGTAATTCCTCCCAAAATGTTGATTTGGATTTACATACTGATGGAATCACTTCAACACACACACACATTCCTCATTCAATTGCTTATTTGGAGGTGGCCTAGCATAATAACGAAAAGGTATTAATGAAAATGGACAACTGGAGGGTTTGGTGGGCAAGAAAGACCTTTACTATCCTTGTTTTATTTCAGTACAGTAGTCTAGTCACTCTCTGCGAATCGCCACTACATAGGCGTTTCCTTTCTCCTTTTGCTACTTTTTCTGTAATGTGCTCATCCATTTCTGTGTTGTTCTTGTAGCTGCATGTAACTGAAGGCTGAAGGTTGTTGGCCTTACAGAAGTAAGGCGTGGTCCCAGTAGCAAATGAAACAGACAAGTTGAAACCATACAAAACTGACTGAACTTTATGTAGCCATATCCTGTTGGACATTCCTTCTAAACTGGATATCACTGGTAACATTCAGATGAGAAAAACGTCTTAACACTTCACCCCTTGACTATGTGCACTCTAACTCCTTCCCCTCATTTGAGCAAGATTGAATGGATGTAATTGGCTGGCAATGGGAATGAAGAACGTTTGTGAGGTTGAAAGTCACTTTACAACACGTTCAGATTTCTTACTAATAGTTTAATTAAGATAATAAATGCATTAATCTACACCTCTTCAATTTCGGCCATTTCTTCAGATGACTGATGAACAAATGATTTGCAAGATTATTTAATAATAAAACTGAAAAAAAAAAAGACGAAATGCCTCTTGGCCAAACGATGATAATGACAACCGTTCAGTAGTTGGATGAAGAAAGGGAGATCGAGATAAGGTTGGGGAGATGTGGGGTGAAATAGTGTTTATGAGATGTGGATTGTCGTACGAAGAAGGAATAGTACCGATCAGGGGCAGATGTTTCAGGAATGGAGGTCTATTTTAAAGGGCGCTCACAGGATAACGACCATGCAATAGACAGACGGATTGAACAGTGCAGTATGTTGGTAGCCTAGGCTTTAAATACAAATCATCCATCTGGCTTTTTTTCCCTCCGACTCAGCACGCGGTGATGGAAATTGAGAAAATAATTCAGTGGAAATCTTAGCAAACTTAACTCCTGATTAGTTAAGTACTGTTATATGTAACATGCATTATTAAAATATGGTGTATAATAACCTTTCTTCTAAAAAAAAAAAAAAAAAAAAAAAGTAAAAAGTAAGGCTAAAATTAAAGCAGCTTACGGTATTTTGGAGCTTTAGAGGTTGAATTCTTCTGGTCTTCTCTTGCCTCCAGCATAAGATCAAGGAAGTCTCCTCTCTTTCCTCCCTCCTCCCTCTTCCTTATTGTCTCCTCTACTACTTCCTTGAAAAACTGTGTCTCAGGAGATGAGAAAGTCATTCCAAGAGCATTGCAGAGTTTTGGGGCCATCATGAAAACAAAAAACTTTACCAGTCTCCCAAATGATACATTAAAGAGTTTCTCAACTTTCTGGACGAAAACGGAATCTCCATCCACAAGTGTGTTGGTCTCCATGCCAAAGGCGCACGAGGAGATAATTTCAAGTGTGTAGAGTCCCAATGTTTTCCTCAGTGGGATGGAAGACTTTGATTTCAGCTCCTTGTTGATGTAGGATACCAGAGCGTCGGCCTTCTTTTCAACCAAGGGGAACATTCCCTTCATCTTCCCAGAGGTGAAGGTCGGGGACAACACTGACCGCAGGCCCTTCCAGTGTTCGCCCGTCGTATTCGTCAGCATGCTGTTCCATATCTCATCAGTTTTTGATTTAAATTTGAAATTCCTGCGATCAACAAAATGGTCGAAGTCCTTGATAAGTACGGTCTTGATGAGCTCTGGATCACCCACCAGTAGGGTTGGCCTAAACTGATCGTACAGTCCACAGAACTTGTTGCCTCCATGATGCTTGTATACCTGAGCCACACCAAAAGAGAAGGTTAGTTTTAGGTTAGCTTTAGAAGTTATCATTTGCGTAGCCTATTAAATGTATTGTACAGCTGCAGACCAGTATTTATTTACATTTTTAGGCTAAATACATTGCCACTCCAACAATTCCTGAATGCGCTTCTCACTTTACACACCAAATGCCTTCCACACATAAGCCTACTGCAATCCCATGCCTGAAGTCGTGAGTGAGGACTGAGTATGTCTCGGGTGACAAAGTGGTGTTCCTCAGATGCCCTTCAGTACCCCCTAAAAGATGCCCAGATACTTGCCAGCATGTTAACCGTGTGTGTGAGGGGTGAGGTTTTGGGAGGAGGGAGTTAGGAAAGTTGATGGCTCCTACCCCTTTCCCTCCCATCCCTCTCACACAGTTAACAGGTGTGTCAGCGTAGTAGTACTAGTAGTAGTTGCTGATACCACAGGTTCATCTAGAACTTGAACCCAGTGGACTCAGAAGCGTCCCTCACTAACACCACTGACTAACTAAAGCCTCACTAGCACTTGCATCAGTCATTGGTTGTAATTAGACACTTCACCAGACCGTTTCAGAAATGTGCCACTAGGTCTGCTTCCATCGCCTAGATCTGATTCGGGGTAGGCTGTGAAAAAGTAGCCAGTGAACAATTTCTTTTTAATTTTGACACAAAGTAAAACACCCCAGACATATTTTACTAGCTTAAGTCTAATGTGGTGAAATTTGTGTGTGCAGTTGCTGATTGCAAATCAGACTCACCTGGTCATACTACTGCCACTGCTCAAAAGCGTCCCTCACTAACACCACTGACTAACTAAAACCTCACTAGCACTTGCATCACAGTCATTAGTTGTAATTAGACACTTCACCAGACCCTGTTTCAGAAATGTGTCACTAGGTTCGCTTCCGTCGCCTAGGTCTGATTTGGGGTAGGCTGTGAAAAAGTAGCCATGCATAATTTCTTTTTAATTTTGACACAAAGTTAAACACCTCAGACATATTTTACTAGCTTAGATCTAATGTGACGAAATTTGTGTGTGCAATTGCTAATTGGAAATCAGACTCAGTTTCTCCTCGTACTCTGCTGTGGTTATAGTGTCGTACCAAGCTGCCTTTTGTTTTGAAAATATGACTGATTCACTAACTAACCAATCGTTAAGTACATTATTTTCAGTGGAACAACTTACTTCTTTGAAGCATGCTAAAACACACACATCAGAAGTCCTGAAGGTAATCTCCTTTTACTAACTGCACATGATTTATTCAAATATACATAGTGATGGCCAAAGTAAGGCTGCAAAGAAAGTGGGTGAAGAGACGAAGGGGAAGACAGGAGGAAATAGCTCCTGTGAGAAAAGTGGAGAAGTTACAAGATAGTGAGAAAATGGCAGAGTATAAGGGCATAGCTGAAGAAAGATTGGGAAGGTATGAGTTAGAGCAGATGGAAGGGGTGGAAGATGTATGTAAGATTTTCACGGAAGAGAGGCACAGCGTGTGAGGTGGTTTGTGGAGTGAGGAGGATATGCAGGGGTGTGCAAGGGACAGCATGGTGGAATGATGAGGTGAAACGAGCTGTGGAACAAAAGAAGAAGGCATATAGTGAATGGCTAGCGAGCAGAGGTAGGGGAGAAGATGAGAGAGAGAAGAGGGAGGTATATGTGAGCTGGAGAAGAGAGGTGAAGAGATTGGTGAAGGAGAGTAAGAAGAAAGTGGATGATGAGTTTGGGAGGAATCTGAGTGTAAAATGGAGGAAGAGTAAGAAATTGTTTTGGAAGGTGTTGGCTGAGTGGGTAGAGAGGCGGCCTGCAGTCTAAAGGACCCAAGTTCGAATCCCGGCTGGGGCAGGGAACAGTTTAAGGATTCGAATTTCATATAAGCAGAGTTTCCTGATCTACCAGAGACCCGCCGACACGTCGTAAAAATACCCCCGCTAATACCAGTACACCAGTCCTGTATGAGACAGCCCTAGTATGTATTCAAAATGGACAGTGGGTGTTAGCGCCAAAGTGGTGACATATGAAGGTGTGTAGGAGGACTACTGGGCCTTGGGATAGGCAACTGCCTCCAAGAAATAGGAATTCAAGCCTTTGCCCAGAGTCGGAAACATACAGAGGAAAAAAAAAAAAAGTAAGACAGTGTGAAAGGGGATATAGTAGGGGAGTGAAAGATGGGAATAATAGATTGCTGGTGAAGAGAGAGAGAAATTGAGGAGATGGAAGAAGCACTTTGAGAATTTGTTGAATGTAGAGAGTGAGAGCAGTACGAGTATAAGTGGTTGGGGAATGGCTGGGAGAAGAAGAGGTGAGAGGAGGGAGGAAGAGATCAGTAGGGCGGAAGTAGTGGAAGCAAAGAAGAAGATCAAGATGGGAAAGGCCCCAGGAATTGATGGAGTGTGTGGTGAAATGCTGAAGTATGAGAGTGAGATTGTTGTGGAGTGGATATGGAAGTTTTGTAGATTGGCTTGGGAAGAGGGAAGGGTTCCAGAGAACTGGAAATCAGGTATAATTGTTCCTTTATAGAAAGGGAAAAGGGAGAGAGAAGTATGTGGTAGCCATAGGGGTATTTGCCTTTTTAGTGTGACTGGAAAAATATATGGTAGAATACTTATTGATGAGGTTAAGCATATAACAGAGAGGTTAGTTGGAGA
Organism: Birgus latro; assembly: GCA_018397915.1. Lineage (NCBI taxonomy): Eukaryota > Metazoa > Arthropoda > Malacostraca > Decapoda > Coenobitidae > Birgus > Birgus latro. Next base: position 21,508 of record JAGKTI010003600.1, read on the forward strand.
AGAACAAGGGGGATTTAGGAAGGGAAAAGGGTGTGTAGATCATATATTTGTTCTAAGATGTTTAGTGGAGAAGTATCTACAGAAGGGAAAGAAAGTGTATGCTGCCTTCATGGGCTTGGAGAAAGCTTATGACAGAACAGATAGGCAAGGTATGTGGAAGGTATTAAGAACACGTGGAGTGGAGGGTAAATTGTTGAGTGCTGTGAAGAGTATGTACGAAGGAGCTAGGGCTACTGTGCGAGTGGATGGTAAGCTGAGTGAGTTCTTTGATCTGAGAGTGGGACTGAAACAGGGTTGTGTGATGTCTCCATGGCTGTTTAATATATACATGGATGGGGTTGTAAAGGAGGTGCAAGGTAGGGCAGTGGATGTGGTAGTGCCTCTAATGACATGAAGGTGAGATGTGGAAGACTCTGGTGTTTTGTATGCTGATGATACAGTATTGCTGAGTGAATATGAATGGGAGCTGCAAGGTTTGGTGAATGAATTTGGGACAGTGTGTAAGAAGTGGACTCTGAAAGTCAATGTAAACAAGAGTAAAGTTGTGGTGTTTGAGAGGAATGAAATCAAAGAATGCACAGTGAGGTTGGATGGTGAGGATATGGAGAATGTGCGTGCATTCAAGTGCTTGGGTAGTGTGATGAGTAAGGATGGAAGTTTTGGGGATGAAATACTTGAAAGGGTACAGCAGGGAAGGAAGGTTGTTGGTTCACTGAAAGTGGTGATGAGAAAAAGGGAGGTGAGTATGGAAGTCAAGAAGTCACTGCATGATAGTATCGTGATCCCTACTCTGACGTATGGAAGCGAGGCATGGACCTTGCTAGAGGGTGGAAATGAGTTACTTGAGCAGTGGAAATGAGTTACTTGAGAGGAGCATATGGAGTAACATGGAAGGACAGGTTGACGAATGAAGAAGTGAAGGAACATTGTGGTGTGGATGTGGATGTGGATGTGTTAGAAGATTAAGAGAAATACACTGAGGTGGTTTGGGGATGTGGAGAAAATGGAGAATGAAAGACTGACTAAGAGGGTGTATGCAGGTGAGGTGGAGGGAGGGAGAGGGAGTGGAAGACCGAGGATGAGGTGGAGGGATGGAGTTGAGAGGTATATGAGGGAGGGGGGGAGTGAGCTGGGGGGAGGGTAGGCAAATGGTGGGTGACAGAGCAACTTGGAGACGTTTTGTCTGCGGCCACCCTTTGCAGGATTAGACCGTTGGGCTATGACCAGATAGATAGATAGACTATTTTAGTCCCTAAGTTAGAAAGAGTAAGATTCTCTGAAAGCCTGGTTATTCTTTGTTTACAGGTAGGTATATGCAATTCACCGAATATGAAAAATGATTGCTATAAATAACATTATCATCAACTTAGTATTAGGTACTATTTCACAGGTCTTTAACCCTCATCCACTGGGTAACGTCTATACACGTCACAGTCTGGCTTTCACGGGACCGCCGGTTAGCAGCTATACACACAAATGTCTTCCCGCCAACGTTTGAACAGGCCGCCATTTCATCTCGCAACCAAAGGGTAGAGAGGGAGTCCCTCTATACCCCACAGGCAAGAGTCAGTCTGTCCCTTGCCTTTTCCAGGTGCACAATGTCTTCTTCAGGTTTCTCTTTGCCTGATTCCGTCTACGCCTCCTGTAGCCAACTGCATCATCCGCACCTGCCAAGTCTCTTTCCAAGGATATTAGAAAGGGATTCAGTGATAATGCTATAAGGCATGCCTTGGATGCAACAGTGTCTAGTTTATCTAGTAGTGACGTTGAAAGCAAAACCATAGTCGGCGCAGTGGGCAGACGCACAAACACCTCTCTCGTGTTGAACATTAGATCTCTTCCTCACGTCATTACTCATCAACGCAAGGACCTACAGACTGGGGATACTTTCATTCACAAGAGGAAGAGTTGTTGAGGCAAAATGGTCATTAACCCTTAAACTGCGGGGTTGTCGGAGGCTCGCCGTGCCCATCCCACGGGGATATTCGCGCTCCGACTGACTTTTTTAAATTATTTGCCAAAAATTAGTTATTAGTCCTAGAATATTATAATTACATATGCATATGGCACATACCTTCCGCTTTCTCCTGGGATTTTTTTTTTTTTTTTTTAGCACTCGTCGACTACCGCATGACTTGTGGAGAC
>JAGKTI010003600.1:23983-38240 GCA_018397915.1 Birgus latro
GCATAGGGCTCATTTCAATGGATGAAAACAGTGGAAAAATCCAGGGAAGATTTACTCAGCGCAGAGCAGCTGAGCAGACAATATGAGAGGGTAATGGAGGGGAGGTAGGGAGGGGAGTCTAGAATGGGGGAAAATGGCTAAATTGTCAACAATGGATGGGAGAACTGATGACATTAGCAGCTCTGACTATTGTTGACCATTGGCAGTGCTGATAGATGATACAAGTCACCAACTGAAAGCCCGGGCAAATTATAAAAAAAAAGAAAAAAAAAAAACAGAGGCACAAAAGTGACACTCCGCAGTATGATCCACTGCACCCGACCGTCACGAAAGTGACGACCCGCGCTTTAGGGGTTAATTCTTTTCCCTGAGTCCTATACTTTCCGAGACAATAAGGTCTGAAAACAAGCAATTTTCAGTGGTTTCCAAGAAACTGCCCAGTGAGGTGATGACTGTTGAATATTGCCCGGCGTGTGGGGGTTCAAACCCCGCAAAAATATCTAATCGAGGCTGGGTGGCATACTTCCGAAACAAAGTCTGGTGAGCGGGTGTTTTATGTGAAAATCCTCGTGTATACTTGCCTCCTCATACAAGTTCTACAGGGGGTGGTGGGTTGGAGGTTTCATGTGACACTATACTCATTTTACTATAAACTGGATCAGATTTTCACCCTTTTGTAGCTTGTTTCAAGTACCACAGCAGCATGAATAAGACAATACTATGACTCTACATCCTTTCCACAGCCTTTCTTCGTGATAAGCATCATAGTCTAGTGGCAATGTATTTTTATAATTCAGGAGAGATGGCAATTTTTGGCCAAATTAATGTAAACCGTGTACCTCTGTGTACGTCTCACATCCGCTGTGCTTGAACAATCCCATTATGACATCAGACCACAGCAGACACAAGACATAAACAAATACACTGGTGCCACAGATCCCCAATGCACCAGTCCATGTAGTACTAGTGGAGGCGACTATATACACAGAGATATAGAGCCTTTCTAGGTGGCATAAAAGGCTTCGCAACACCTCTTCCTTTGAGAATTTATTTTTGCATGTACTTAACATTCACTGCATTGCTTTTAATATTAATTTCATATTAGCTTTTTATTATTATTATTATTATTATTATTATTATTATTATTATTATTATTATTATTACCGTACAAGAGGATAATGGGGTGTCTTCCACTTCGCTTAAAATGCGAATCTTTGCTTCATATACCATCTTATTCTGGCCCCAGTCGAACATTAGCTAGGTGATTTCTTGCACTTTGTTAAAATGCTAAATAACGAAATTTTTAATCCTGTTTCCGTCTGTACAGTTATCTTTACCTCCGCCAACGTGGTTGGAGGAGATTATGTATTCACCAATGTTTGTCTGTCCACACGATATTTCCAAAAGTTCTTAATGAATTTCAAAGAAATTTGTGAATGGGTGGGCCATGAGCCAAGGAAGACTTGATTAAATTTCGGGGCGGATCCGGATCCCATATATCCCACACAGTATCTCCAAAAGTTCTCAATGAATTTCAATAAAATTTTGTGGGACAGTTGGTCATGGGTCAAAGAATAACTGATTAAATTTTGGGGCGAATCTGGATCCAATGTATTACACACAATATCTCCACGGATCCGGATCCTTGTTAATGGAAATGGCATTGGCGGAGGTATACGCTCTCCGAGTGCATTCTGAATGGTTGTGTTGCTGGCGAAAGCAAGAACCCTTATTATTATTATTATTACATCGGTTATCAGTGAATCCGTTGTGAGCTCAATACCTCAACAATGAAGCTGACTACTTTGGGGATTCTGTATGCAGACAAATCAACCGTGGAAGTGACTAACATTATACCCGTTCTGAACATATCATTTCATTATCTCCCTTACAGTGCACTAATTTGGAAAGGAAATAAGCACAAAAGAAAACAAGGGTGCTATTCTATGGCAATCCAAATAACTCAACTGTGGAAGTGACCCTTAGCATTCTCCTCTTTCAGAATGTGTTATTCTTTAACTCCCTTACAATCACCTGTTTTGGAAAGCAAAAAAAAACACACACACACAAAAAACGCGACTTACTTCATCAATATAATGCCAGCGATGTGTTGATCTGGACATAAGCTTGAGCAAGTGCCCAACAAGAGGCATACTTCCTGGAGCAGTTGGTACCCCGCGAGCTGCCCAGTAGTTGTGACGGTAGCGTGAGTACGCCCACACTGCCGTCACCACCGCCGTCACCACCAGCACCAACGTCACCAACATCCTCTGTAAAAGTGGTGGTCGAGTGGTTAGGGAAGTGGTCTGCTGTTTAAAAGGCCTATCGCCATCGTCACCAACTTGCTCTGTAATAACGGTGGTCAAGTGAATGAAGCACTGGTCTGCTGTTTGAAGTAGAACCACACTGTTGTCACTGAAATCGTCTGTAACGATGGTGGTCAAGTGGTCAGAGAAGTGGTCTGCTCTTTAAAAGAACCAACATCCTCTTTGACGAGTCACTCTTATTAGGGGCCATATGGCCTAATAGTGACACTATTCAAGTGTAAATGACAAGGAAAGAACCACATGCTGTGATGCTTGCCTCAGAGTCGAAGGAAGGAGACAAAGGAAGAATCAGTTGATGATGAAATTAATTTCAAGAGTAAGTGTCGGGGGCTTAATACGTCAACTCTGTTTTGTTGGTCAGGAATAATCGCAAATAAGTGCGGTATTAAACATAAATCACTTTTTTAAAAAAGTATTTGGTTGTTGCTCATGCAAGTAGACTGTAGCACCAGTCGAGCAGGGCAGTACTCCCGAGGTGGATGGAAAACTGATGACAGGGAGAGCTGGAGCTCCCGTTTCATCAGCCCTCTGGGCTAGTTCCTGACTATTCCCCTTTGCTGAACTTTTTCAGTGTTTCAGTTACATGGAGAGTAGGCCAGCATGCTTTCCAATACAAGTTTCTCTTAACTGTCAGCACCAAACTACATGCACAGTACACACTACACTTCCTTTTCAGAATTAAAAAACAAAATATGGTGTCATTAAATCAGGCCTCGGAGTCCCCAGGGGGGGACCATAAATGCCCCCATCTGCCCCTCTCCCGGTGACGACCCAGAGAGATGCCTGGAACCACTGTCTGACTCCTTCATTTTTGCAACATTCACTGCCTTTCTTCTAACTTTCTTCCTGTGGAACACCACCTCTCCTCCTCTAAACCTCAACTTCTTTTCCTAAAAGAGACTCAGCTGTCTGAGGCAACTGACAGCAAACCCTTTTCTGTATCCTCCTACTTTTTCTACACTCATTTCAAAGCCAAAGGTGGCTGTTGTGTATATGTACACAATGACCTATCTTGCTCTCGTGTTCCTGAACTTGATTCTTCTGAATTCTCTACTCTCTGGCTTCGGCCCTCCTGTCATTCTCTGACTAAATATATCTGCGCTGTTTACTTATCGCCTAATTCTACTATCAAAAATTCTTCGACTATCTTACTTCTATGATGGAATGCATTCTATCCATTTCTCCTTTCTCGGAAATCTCCATTCTAGGAGATTTCAATGTTCACCACCACCTTTGGCTCTCCTCTCCTCTCACTGATCCACCTGGTGCATAAGCCTACACCTTTCTATCCTTAATGACCTAGAGCAGCTTGTACAGCACCCTACCCGTATCCCTGACAGCCTTGGAGAGAGCTTCAACATACCGGTACTTGACCTCTTCCTTACAACTAATCCTTCTGCTTACACTGTTAATATTTTCTCTCCGTTGGGCTCCTCCGATCATAACCTTGTTATTTTAACTTGTCCTATCACTCCGGTGCAGCCTGTGGACCCTCCAAAGAAACGTTGTCTGTGGCACTTTGGAGCTGAGGATTGGGAGGCCCTCAGGCAGTACTTCATTGATTTTCCCTGGAATGAGTATTGCTTCTGTGGCCGGGAGCCATCTGCATGTGCCTTACGCATTACAGAGGTTATTCTCTCGGGCATGGAAGCATACATTCCTTTCTCATATCCTTTGTCTACTGCATGAAAGCCTTGGTTTAATCACACTTTTTCTAATGGTGTCCGCAACAAGGAGAGGGCCTATAAAAGGTACCAGAGCCAACCCACCCCTGAATCAAATCTTTCTTATGTTTCTGCCCGGAATCGTGCTAAGTCTGTTCTTCGCTCTGCTAAAAATAATTTCATCTGCACTAAATATTCTCAACTCAACTCGAATTCTTCCCGCTCCCTCTGGCACCTTGCCAAAAACCTTTCTGACAACTTTACCTCATCATCCGTCCTTCCTTTTTTCTACTCTGATGGCTCTGTCGCTATTTCTTCTACTGATAAAGCAGATCTCTTCGCTCAGACTTTCTCCTCCAATTCCACCTTAGACAATTCCGGTGTTGTTCCTCCATCACTTCCCCCCTCTGACTTCCTCATGACTAACATTAAAATTTCTTCAGTTGATGTACTTTCTGCCATCACTGGCCTCAATACTAACAAGGCATGTAGACCTGATAGGGTCCCTCCTGTTGTCCTCAAGAACTTTGCTTCAGTGCTTACACCCTGCCTAGGTAAAATCTTTCGCCTTTGTCTATCAACTTGTACCATTCCCTCTTGCTGGAAGTTTGCTCTCATTCAGCCAGTCCCAAAGAAGGGTGACCATTCCCAACCCTCCAACTAGGATCCAATTGCTTTAACATCCTGTGTCTCAAAAGTATTCGAGTCTATTCTTAACAGATTTTTTTAAAAGTATCTTTCCTATCATAACCTTCTTTCTGATCGTCAGTATGGGTTCCGTCAGGGACGCTCCTTTGGCGATCTTCTCACCTACCTTTCAGACTCCTGGTCATCCTCCTTTTGGGACTTTGGCGAAAGCTTTGCCATTGCACTTGACATCTCAAAGGCTTTCGATCGAGTCTGCCATAAATCTTTAATTTCCAAACTGCCCTCCTACGGTTTCTAACCTTCTATCTGTGCCTTCATCTCTAGCTTCCATTCTGGTCGTTCTACAGCTGCTGCTGTAGATGGCCATCGTTCTTCTCCTAGATCTCAACAGTGGTGTTCCTCAGGGCTCTGTCCTGTCACCAACTCTCTTCCTTTTATTCATCAATGACCTTCTGAGCTGTACATCTAACCCTATCTACTCATACACTGCTGATTCCACCCTTCACCTTTCCATTCGGTTCTCGCAACATTCATCTCAGCATCTGCGTCAGCAAACAAGGGATGAGGCTGTGGCACACGTAATGTCTGACTTGGCTCATATCTCTGAATGGGGTAAAAATAAGCTCGTTGTTCTTAATGCATCAAAGACTCAGTTTTTACACCTACCAACCCGACACAGTCTCCCACAGGAGTACCCACTAATGTTTAATAATGTCCAGCTCGTTCCTGCATCATCCTTGAACATGCTTGGGGTTTCATTCACTCGGGATTTATCTTGGAAAGAACATATTACATCTCTTGTGAAATCTGCTTCCAAGAGATTAGGTGTGCTAAGCTGACTCCAAACCTTCTTTACCCCTGCACAGTTGTTGACTTTATACACAGGTTTTATTCGCCCCCGTTTAGAGTACAACTCTCATGTGTGGATAGGCTCCCCACATACAGCTCTCCTCAGTAGGGTGGAGTCAAAGGCTTTTTGTCTCATTAACTCTCCTCCTCTTACTGGCTCCCTTCAACCTCTGTCTCTTTGCCACATTGTTGCATCTTTATCTCTTTTCTATCGCTACTTCAATGGCCGCTGTTCCTCTGACCTGTCTGCTTACATCCCTCCACCTCTACAATGGGCATGTGGCACCCGTCTAGCAACAACCTCTCATCCCTTTTCTGTCCAAATCTCTAATGCAGGAGTTAACAGTTACTCCCAGTCCTTCATTTATGCAACTGGTCAGCTCTGGAACTGTCTTCCTCTGTCTGTATTTCCTACTTCCTATGATCTCCAGTCTTTAAAACGAAGTGTCCAGGCATCTCGAAATGAACGGATCTTGAATTTGGCTCTCTTTTGTATTGTTTTTGTTTATTTCTTGGAAGGAATAGTTTGTGGGCCCATGGCCTTTGGTTCCTTCTTCCTTGCATAAAAAAAAAAAAAGTGATCATGACCAATACCAAATGAGTAGTTCGGCAGCAAGAAAACTGGGTTAACTCTGAAACTACTAAAGATACAGCGGATCTACACACATCGTTGGATATCTCGTGAAAATGTTCCTGACGCTGCTGCATAAGTGACTTCTCAAAATTGTCCACCATTTTCCAGAGAAAAAAATAAAAGAAGCAAAGCTGGGCACCAATACTGAGCTGTCCTGGAAACTCTTCAAGCTACAGCGGACGTAAGCACATCGTTGGAGAGCCTCAAAGAAACTTGGATTATTGTACAGAGTTAGTAGCTTCTTCAATTATTAGCATTGGCTATAGTTTATAAGAGTCATGTGCGCTGTCAACTGGAATATTGCTCACCCTTGTGGAATGGATGTGGGGAGACAAAATTCAGAACAAAGTTGTTAGAATTTTTAATAACCCTGCCATTACAAATAAATTACCGTACCGTCCCTAAAGGTAAGAAGGAATGTTGCCTCCCTTGCATTATTTTACACATACTTTTATGGCAAATGCTCAGACGGAGTTGCATCCAATGTGCCACCTCTCCATGCCTTCCCCAGTGCTACAAGGGGATCTGGTAGCGATCATGACTGGAATGTCACACTGCCATACTGCAGAACTTCCACCTATCAGAAATCTTTTATTCCCCAAACTGCATCTGTTTGGAACTCGCTTCCCTAGAGTTGTTTCCAACTAAACTTCCACGTAGTTATTCAAGTCCAACTGTTACAGATTCTTTATGAACGGAGGACATAAAAAAAAATCTGATGTGGGGATATCTTTTTTTTCATTTGTTTTTCCTTCTTCTGTTCTATTGTTAAGAAAAAAAGAAAGTCACCACCATACCGCTGAAAAAGCCACGTGTCAATCTGAGCACCAAAAGTTGGGTATCTCGGACATGGCTGATGCTACGGCAGACTTAAGCATATCACTGAAAAGCTTATGGAGAAGTCATAGGTTGTTACTTAAGTAATGTGTATATCAGTTTGCATTAATAGCAGGCAAACAGAATTGCACATTTTTTTTTTTTTTTTTGGCTAAAATAGTATTTGCAATCTTGCTCGCTCGAGTTTGGACGCTTATAACTCCAATGGTTTTCAGTTATAACTTTTCCAAGCGCCATTATTTCTATTAAAAAATAAAAATATAAAAAAAGGCGTTTCCACAGCTCCCTATTCGTACGCCTGGCAATGCAGCTCACTCAATTGATAGCGGGTGCAATGGCGCTCAGGTGGTTCCTTACGTTGATTATAACAGAGGCCGTATTTATTAAGGAGGCTAAACAATGGAACAAATCCCCATACCTGATATAATAGTATCAAGAGCAATTTTGCTTCGCGGCATTTTTTTTTCACTTCAGTATGTGAGCCCTACCCAGTTTAACAAAGCCTCCGTTCGAGGGTCATTGAGCTCGGTCGTATTTTTACACATTAATATTCACTCATTTAGCTGAAGTATGTTGTAGCTATGTGGGTGATGATACTACAATCTTATCCACAGTTAACTTCTGCGGGTTTATAAACGTATGGTCTGAGCATTCATCATTCATAACACAGCTCGAATTCAAACTTATGATCACTTCCCTGTTACTGACAGGGGTGTAGCTACCACATGAATAATGGGTTGGCCAAGTCTAATTATGGGGTGGGCCAAGGAGAACTCTGTTTGGGGTCCGGGGGTATTCCACTCGAAATCTGGGGTGGCCAGGCATTTTTTAACACTGGCTACGCAACTAGTCACAGCTGTGATATTTCATAGGAAAGGCAAGGTCTTCCCACGTCTCTTGGTTTTTGCAAAAGTAAGTTAATATATTAAGTATGCAAATAAATAGGGAGAGTTTCTTGTTAATTTAGGGAGGGCAACGAATTACCAATATAAGAATCTTCCCATGTGTCTTGTTCATCCTTCAAAAACAAGCATAGTTACGATCGTAGGTGTGCTTGTGAATCCAGCCCCTGGGATGGGATTACGAAACTTTCGGTCAGTACCCTGTCATAACAATGATTCCTGTCTGTAGAGGGGAAAAAATGTCCTGCACCCACCTTTCCTTGTCCCTCCTGCAAAACGAATCGTAGGTACGACAGAGAAGTGACCGTAAGCCTGAGAATCTCATCTCTGGGATAATTAGAGTTCTGATAAAAAAAAAAAAAAAAAAGAGTTCATAATATTTTTACAATCAGATTTTACACAGTACATAGGAGACTACCCTTTCTCATTCAGTCCGGTGACGTAATTCATTTTCTTGCCTTCTCCGGACAATTCTAACTGATTTGGAAAGCACATGTAATATTGAAGGAATTATTTAAAGCTATATCGAGCCCCTACAACTCGAAAATATACTCTGAGGTGAAAAGAAAATCGTCTGAATCGAAGAACAGTTACCTTAAATAAGATACTATCGCAAACTGAAGGAATTAACGAAAACACTGGACACTGTGCAACCGCTTCAACACGCTCACATATTTTTCATTCCTCTACCGCTGGATGATTTTAATTAGTTTGGGAGAAATGCCTCGGTATGAAGGGGAGTATTAAGTCTACCAAACCTCAGCTGTAAAGACAAAAAGGTCTACCAAACCTCACCTATAAAGACAAATGTCTACCAAACCTCACCTATAAAGACAAATAAGTCTACCAAACCTCACCTATAAAGACACGTCTACCAAACCTCACCTATAAAGAAAAATAAGTCTACCAAACCTCACCTATAAAGACAAATGTCTACCAAACCTCACCTATAAAGAAAAATAAGTCTACCAAACCTCACCGATAATGACAAATCTCCTAAAGTGAACGTAATTGTCAGGAGGCACTGCAATAAAGTATAAAATACGTCATCGGACTGAAGGGGTGAAGCGAAAAACTAGGAACTTGTTAAATAATGTCTAATCCATTGCTGTTGTTGTAGTGACGTCAAGTTCACATGGAATGTGAACCCGGTGGACTGCAGACTTAAACTGCCCTTCTGCAGCCCCTATCCTCCGTTTGGGGGATACGGGGGGAGTTGAGGGACGTTTGTATGGCCAGGGAAGTTCACCGCCTGGTAATAATCTACCTAGGGGAGCCAGTGAGGGTCACCTGAACATCATCTTCCATAAAACAGTGGCCCCATTTGTTCATGTTTATGGATCATTTAGAACAATTTTAAGCTAGCCAGCCCACTCGCAATTGTACAAGGGAATCTTTAGACACGCAAGTGTACGTAAGTACTACACTACCTGCTCACTCTGACAGCAATGGAGATCGTCATTGCTGGTGAAGGTACTCATGGATGTAGCTAATATACAGCGTTACGATGACCATGCACGTTATAAACGAATGATCATTCCACCCACACGATATTTTTTCTGTACAAAGCAAACACCTTCACAATGTCACAGAACTTGTTTCATCAAATACTTCCAGCAAACACTTCTGTTGTGATGATCCGTCACCAAGCGTTAAGTCGGCGGAACGTGAACGACGAGACAAACCATGTCTAAAGGAACTATGACATGCAAAGCAATCTGTAAACACCAAAATTCTGGTGAAAGAAACACGACTGGTCTGATGTGTTTCTTATCTAATAAATAAATTATCATCTTCCTAATTTCGATACTCTGTGCCACTTTAGCATTCTGATTAAATCATAGACATGGTCGTAGGTCGTAGGAGATAAGGCAGAGATGTCAGAAGTAGCCACTACATGAAAAAGAACATGCAAATTACGAACAATGTTCTGTACTGTGCAGATGTTCTTGGGGCAGAGTGAACTGTCCATAGAAATGACACTGACAATATTTCTTTATGCATATACTTTTGTGTTAAGTATCTGTCATATTTCACTTGAACTGTAGATTATAACAGATGCAAATGATGAAATAAGAATTTTGGTGTCTGTTGCTTCCCTATTAACATTCCCAGTTTATTTGTGAAATTGCAAAAAGGAACCTCAGACAATCTCTGGCATTTCTTGACACCAACCTCAACATGTTTGCTGAAACTCCAAAAAATGACCATGTGCCCCACGAGTTCATTATAATTATAGCCTAAGGGTATAATGAAACTGACTTACTGACCTGCCTGAAAAGTGGGGAGTTGTCGGCAGGATTTTTATTTAATTATTTTTTAATCCTTCCACCAACTGACGATGCCCTTGAACTCAATCATGCGTGCTGCCTCGACAACTATGATCAACAATTACACGCAGAAATTCGTCACTTCCATTTACATCATTCGTATGAATACCTATGGATGATGGCAAGCTAAAACCTATAATGATCACAGATAAACCACCCCCTGCAAATTTAGATGGTATTGGCAATTGCTCATGCGGGAAAAAGTTGTGCAGGCAACTGTGCTTGCTGCAAAAATTGTGCCGCAGTATACAGGATGCACCTGTAGGGGCATAGTACCGACTTCTTCCACAGCAGCATAAGTTACACTGATAGTTTTTAGTGATAAGGAATTATCATCATGACATATCGAGATGGACAGTGATGACGAATTATCGTTACTATAACATTTCAAGATGGACAGTGATGAGGAATTATCGTCACTATAACATTTCAAGATGGATGGTGATGAGGAATCAACATCACTACCACATTTCAAGATGGATCGTGATGAGGAATCGTCACTACAACATTTCAAGATGGAGGGTGATGAGGAATCGTCACTACAACATTTCAAGATGGAGGGTGATGAGGAATCGTTACTACAACATTTCAAGAGGGATGGTGATGAAGAATCGTCACTACAACATTTCAAGACAGATGGTGATAGTGATGTGGAATCATCGTCACCATAACATTTCAAGATCACATATGTTCATTACATGATACAATCTGACGAAATGTTGGACTTTTATTAGCTATGAAGAACGTGCTTAGATGCATTACTGATGTATGTACAGTACATACAACAAGGTAATTTGATATGCAAAATGAAAATGAGTGCAAAGTTTTGTAAATAACTGAAAACTCCTGAAATATGATATGGGATGTACAGTGAATTTTGTTACATTAAAGTCTTTCTAAAAGGAGATTTGTAAGCAAAAAGATGTGCCACTGAAGTGCTGTCTTGGAGGTTTCAAGTTCGCCGTGAGGTACCGTCAGACGTGCACCTTTGTGCAGCCTGTGTACATTTGCTTTAGAAGTGGCCAACTTAAGTGCTTTAGAAGGTCCACATGTGAAAAAAAGGGTCACATTTTTACGGGAAAAGGTGTTCGGTTACCCCTCAAAACGCAACCATCGATCCCTGAGTAAAAGTTGTCATCACGTGAAGGTCTCCCTGTCCAGCGTCTGATGTAACAATGATGCAATCGATACCCACTAAGAAGTGAGCCATTAACTTCAGTCAGGTGACGGGTTTTAATAATTTTTTCTGGTTATCTCTAGACAATTTTATTCAGCTTCGAGGAGAACTCTTAGTGGAGGGGTTAATGAAAGATATATCGACCTCCAAAGTTTGGAAATTCTCTCCCATGGCCAAATGAAACTTGCATAAAAATACCAAGAATAAAAAAAAACTAATTAAAGATCATATATTAGAAAAAAAAATAAAAAGCTTTGGATCGCATTCTATGTGGTGTAAGAGGCTTCGTAGCACCGCTTCCTCAGCGATTTATCTCGCATATTGCATATTAACACTCTCAACGTGTTATTTAGCTACATTGTTTTAATACTGATAAAGTTTGCATCAGTAACATCTACCTATTTATAGCTAGATGTCTTAATCCCCGGGGTGGCCCAAAACAAATCTACATATCCTGTCCTCCGCCATCAGGCTGCCCTTTCTCCAAGTCACACCCCTTTCCCATGTTGGCTATATCCACCCCATCCCCCCATCTCATCCTCAGTCCCCCCTTCCCTTCATCTCATTCTCGGTCTCCTCATCCCCTCATCTCATTCTCGGTCTCCCCTTCTCTCCATCTCATCCTCGGTCTCCCCCTCCCCTTCCTCCCCTCCACCTCATACTTCTAGTTACTCAGTAACATACTTGAGGATAATATTATAATGAGGTGCAACCAGCGAGATAATTAGCTGACGAAGAGATGTTACGAGGTATCCTACAGCCAACGAAACACGACTCAACGTTGCTATTCTAAGAGAAAAAGTGAAGACCTTGAGCTTTACTCGACGCAAATCGATATGAACGCTTCACTCCCACAACTCTGTAAGGTTATCGAAATTTTAAGCAGACGATTATTATACAAATAATAATAATAATAATAATAATAATAATAATATGAATGGCCTTTCTCAACTATATTCTCGAGTGACATTTTGCATTTTATTTTTGCTACCTCCTGCCCATTTTATTCGTAACAAAAGGTCTCGTATTGCAGGGATTACTGAAGGCTTTGTCTAACTCCTATAGTTAGAAAAAATCTCAAAATGAATAAAATCCTTTGAAAGTAACACTAAATCTCTGCAGAGCACCACATGTTGGTGGAGTGGAGCCTGATACACCAAAAAGAAAGAAGGAAGAAATTATGAATAATGTCATCGGGATTAAATAAGCCACGCGGTACATTATCAAGTTGTTTACGTGACAAAAGAACGGGGGTGTTGCATGAAAATAGCTGTCACGATTATATATGTGACGTGACAATTGAAAGTCACAGAACTAGTCTACCGCGTTTCCGAATTTAAATTGTAACCTTACCGATGCAGGACAGACGCTTAGAATAACTCAAATACAATGGTTATGATTAAGAATACGCAGATCCCTGACACAACAGCCTAAAATTAGGCATATAAATAAAAATAATCGCGTCTCTGTTAATTGCAGTGACGAAATGACAGCCGCTTTTAATGTTGACTGAGATACAGAAACTAAGAGTATATGGTACGTTATGGAGAACCGTAGTTCCAGTTGCATAGGAGGCCTCGTAGCAAATCTTCCTTATCAATTAATTTGCACATGAGACCTTAATATTATCTTCCCATATTTACAGTTTTAATACCAACATACAAGAGGATGCTGTGGGGCTACATCCAGAATCAATCGCTTAAGAAGGGGTGCTACGAAATCCCCAAAGACACTTCGAATCCGAAAAGGTCACTGACGTAAAGCCTACATAAATTAGCAATAATTACTGCGTCTGCTTGGCTAACCTTTGTTGTTGAGGATGACAGGACATATACCTATATTAACAGATACTTTCTACATTAACTCAACCAATACGGGGTGATGATAATACAGTACGGTTGCTATAGCAGATCCCTGACATAACATTTACTAAAAATCCGCGGAAAGCACCTACCTCGTTGCCTAGGTTAGTAGTAAAGATAGCAGACGCCAAACAAACACCCGTCAGCACCCGACTACTGGGATGTGGAATACTGGCGTTCCGACAGGCAGGAAGGGAGGCAGAGGCACTGGCGGGAAAAAGTATCGTACCACTTAATGTCATGATGTGGCTGTGTCGCTTTACGTATGGGGAGCATTTTGAAGTGTCTAGAAAATACGGGTATGGGCCGACCCTTCATTAGCTATTTATAATGCACAGTACACTTCAATACCACTTTCCATGTTGTTGATGCAAGCTATGTCGATAGAAAGATACAAGTTAATGTGTATTGTAGGAAAAAAAAGGGGGAAAAAAAAAAAGGTGCCACTAACATTCTGGTGCCCGTGTCCCCCTCGCAACTGATGCAGCCATGCATTATTATTATTATTATTATTTTTTTTTAATGTAGGTGTACTGAAAGTTGGTGGAAACTTGACAGACCGGCATTATAGGTGGCCATAAAACATTTGTAAATAATTTTTTCTTAACAGCAAATAAGGTACGCCCCAGATGGATTATGAATTGGGCATGTGAAGCGATCTCACCGATGCGAACGACTAAATATCGCGTATTCGGTATTCTTTCTTTCTGGTGTATCAGGCTCCACTCGACCATGTGGTGCTCTGCAGATTGTATGTAGGGTGAGAAGTGCATGTAAGTGTTAGTGTTGTGTTGGAGTGGCTTTGGATGTGTGTGTAGTCTGTGAACCAAGTGTAATCGGCCCGCGCAAGCAGACTGGGTGCAAGCATACTATTCGCATGATTTTTTTTTTTCCTTCAAAAATCATCTATGATGAAATATGCATTCGCGTGAGTCTCTGTGCACTGATTTTCAATGCAATCGTCAAAACCTCATACAATAACTGCATTATGGAATGGGGTTAATGAAGAACATAATTATCTAACCCC
>JAGKTI010003600.1:43235-56329 GCA_018397915.1 Birgus latro
TCAGTTATCTAAACCCATTAAGAGGCTGAAAATAATGGTATAAACTAAAGAGAGAAGGAAAAGAGAAGAAACCCTCCTGCCACGACATGACTGTACTTCCTTTATCACCACATACCATGCCTTATCAATACCTGATACCATATTTACAAACATTTTTTTTTCTGTAAACAGCCCATGACCGTATAATGAAGAACAGTATCTGGTACCATATTTACAAACTTTCCGTAGCCTTTTATCTCCTAACAGCCCATGACCAAATAAGGAAAAACTATACTCTGGAGATTAGGATGTGTATACTATAGAAGAGCTATATTTTGACTTTCCTTCATACAGCTAATGTACACTTTACAACCAAAATAGAGCGAATATTTTAGATAAAAAATTTAGATTTACAGGAACAATAAACTGCTGTGAAAATCGTGATTTGTGAATACGACTTAATATCCTTGATAAATACGAATTTGGAGGAGCTCCCATTATTTAAAATGATCGAGTTTTGATAATAGTGAACCAATACAAAAATCTGTTTATCGTGAAAACTGCTTATGATTCATGGCGCTGGCGTACGATGTGTTTGCTGCCCGCACCTACCAGCACCCAGTGTAGCGACAGAACTGGAGGTTGCCAATACAGCGCTCTTCCCAACAGATTGAGAGAAATAAACATTTACTCTTTGCCAGTTCCTATGAGATCTAGTAGTATTATAAAGAATACATTTATATTCTGCCGCTAATAGCACTTTTCATTTTTTCTGGAGCTTTTTGAACATTGCTACATTCTAGCGCCTCATGATGTAGCAGCAATAAACATCTTAAAGCCAAATTTCAGTGAGATTCCAGCTCTATAGATTTTAGTGCTTTTCAATTATTTTTCTAGAGTTTTGTGTAGTTAGCGGTTTTCTAGCGTCCCATGATTCAGCTACTCTGCCTTACACCAGCTTTCTATGGTTGCCTTATAAGGAGTTGTTCCGCTGTAGAAATTAACTTCCATTCAGCAGCAACTTTACTCGTCTACCTATGATAAATTTAGCTATAGAGATTTCAGCACTTCTTCCAGTGAATTCTTGGAGATTTCTGGACTCCGATGCTTTCCTTTTTGTTAAGAAATTAGCGGTATATACATTTTTTAACATGATATGGCAATGGCTGGATGAATCACTCTTGTGTGATAATCAAAGACGGACAATAAAACCCACACTTGTAGACAAAGAATATATTTACCAAACAGTTTCGGTGGACACTGCCACCATCTTCAGTGGTCAAGATAGAAAGAGGGAATGACATATTGACAATACAAGGGCTTCATTTTATGCGTGTGTGTGTGTGTGTGTGTGCGGAAGGCAGAGAGAGGTAAAGGTGAGGTGGGATGGGGTGGATTGTAAGCGGGGATTTCCCAAGAGTGAAAGGGGAGGACACCACCAGGCAGGTCAGGTGTAATTCCTGTCTGACCCCACCTGTGTCGGTGAGGGAAGGGACATTTCCACCAGGGACCTCATTATAGGATCTAGCTTGTATGTACATAACTTCACAGCCTCCCACTCACATCCTCGTGGCTCGTGAGTTTTACCTCCCCGGGCCGTATTCTCGTCATAGAGGCTCCTTAGCACTTCTTCCTTACCAGTATATTTCTGCCTCCGCAACGTCAGTATAGTTTTGGATGGTATTTATGCATTCTGTGTTGATAAGAAAAAACAAATAAAATGGAACAGAATGATAAGCTAAAATAAATAAATAAATAAATCGCCAATCGGTGCTAGAGAGCCTCCCGAGTTGAGAATACCGCTCAAGCATGACTCGGCTGCCGGAGGGGGAGGGGTATTGCGTCGAACAGTATTCATTTCGTCATAAGGTACGTTTTTAATATACAGTACTTTTCAGAAAATAAACTTTACATCTAGAAATGAGGTATGTTCTGAATCATGAGTGCTTTCACCGTCCACAACAACGAATTCAGGAAACGGTATATGATGTAAGAATGATGCAACTTACAGTGTTTCCTGTAATTTAGCCAAGGGCGGTACATTGACAGCGGTGACCTTTCATGCAAAGGGTTAGGGTTTTCCAGCAGTTAAGTAATTTCGTCTGGTTGTGGTCAGAATGAAGTTGTAACAAGGGGTGATGGGTGAGTGTGACAGAAACCAGAGCAAGGAGTTGAATGCAGATGATAATATTGAGACCATAGCAGTAATGAATGACAGCGACAAAAACCACAGCAGAGTGATGGATAACAGCGACAGAAACCACAGCAATGATGGATGAGTGACAAATCATAGCAAGGAGTTGGTGAGATGGATAGTGACAGAAAACAGCAGAGGTGAGACTGGCTGACGACGGAGCGACAGAAACCACAGCAAGTAGCAATGGATGGCAGTGACAGAAACCACAGCAAGGGGTATGATAGTGTGGTTGATGATAGTGATAGGAACACAACAGGGAAATGAAAATGAATAGAATGAGAGATACCATAACAAGGAACTGAGAGCGGTTGATGATAGAGTGATAGGAAGAATGGAAAAGCTTGTGTTTAGATGCAGTAGAGGAGAATGGCTGCCGGCTGAGAGAAAAGTGAGGCAGGAAAGCTGTTCGTCTGTAACTTCCATTTTCATCTCTCTCTCTCTCTCTCTCTCTCTCTCTCTCTCTCTCTCTCTCTCTTCTTGCTACCTTTAGGGGCTTTACTCAGCTCAGGATACTCTTTTTCAACTTCAGTGGCTCGAGACAACTACCATTAACCCCTTCCCTACAAGATGAATAAAATCGTCTGGCGGTAGCGGGATTAAAATGTGAAAGACGTAGATTTATACCTATCGACAACACGAGGGTCATTATGGCAGACAATATACTTTTTCAGTCCAAAATGTCCCCTAATATACTACCCTGACCCGCATTATTTACACGCAGGTTCCAAAATGTATTGCTGGATGGCGAAGGACAAAAGGGAAACAAACAGTAAAACAAACAGGGAAAAAGGGGAAGCAGAGACAAAGGGGAAACACAGGGAAAATGAGGAAACAAACAGGGACAAGGGGGAAACTAACAGGGACAAAGGAGGAACCAAACAAGGACAAGGCGGAAACGAACAAGGACAAAGGGAAAACAAACAGGGACAATGGGTAAATAAACAGGGACAAGGGGGAAAGAAACAGAGACAAGAGGGACACAAACAGGGACAAGGGGGACACAAACAGGGACAAGGGAGAAACACAGTGCAAGGGGGAAACACGGGCAAAGGGGAAACAAACAGGGACAAGGGGGAAATAAACAGGGACAAGGGGGGAAAAGCACCTACTCCACCAGTCTGACCGACACGAGAATCGACCCCGGGTTCTTTCAGTTGCGACCTGTATGTGCTAACCATTAGAGAGAAGACAGGTTAAGGTGGGATGTCTGGCCAGGCGGAGGGACGGCGGCGGTCACCTTGGACGTCATCTTTGGAATTTCCGGCCACAGCGGAAGGCACTCTGGTAGCTGGATTTCGTAACACCTCTTTCTCAGCGATTTGATCTCACTATTACACCATTTTATGTTACTGGGGCAAACTGATCGTAACTCCTCTTCCTGAGCAATTTGTTTTCCACATTACACCATTTTATGTTATTGGGGTAAACAAATCGTAACGCCTCTTCATCGGCAATTTTTTTCCCACATTATTTTATGTTACTGGGGCAAACTGATCGTAACACCGCTTCCTCAGCAATTTATTTTTCCACATTACACCATTTTATGTTATTGGGGTAAACTAATCGTAACACCTCTTCCTCAGCAATTTATTTTCCATATTACACCATTTTATGTTACTGAGGCGAACTGATCGTAACACCAATCCCTCAGAGATTTATTTTTGCATATTACACCCTTTCATTCTCTTGTACGTTACTGAGGAAAGGTACATCATAACACCTCTTCCCCAGCGATTTATTTTGCATTTCACACCTTTTTATCACTTCATGTTACTGTGACACACTCTCTCAATATCAGAAATATGTAAATTACAGAATATCACCCATCCTTAGGTGGGGAAAGTGGTCTGGTTGATGATGATGATGATGATGATGGTAGTGGGGGTGGTGGCGATGATGGTGATGATTGTGAAGGTGTAGCATGTCTATCACACAACAAAAGGCGCCGCGAAGTCTCCTGTTCTGCCATCTAGAATACGACCCTATGAGTCTAACAAACTTACGATCAGTTAATTTCTCGTCGTAACTGATGTGTGTGTGTTTGTAGTAAGGTCAAAGAAAGGTGAGTGTATACCATTCTTTGGGCTCTTATTCTTTCCGTAAAGAAATATTCCTTACGACCATCTGCATATCGTAGCTAAGATTTTTGTCCTGTGGTTCATTTTATTTCACTAGGGGGACAGGATCATCCTTTTTGCAGTTTAATTCTTGCACCTCAGTGGCAGAATAATACAATACTGTGGCTTAGCTTGACACTTTTTCGTGACTAGCACCATATTCTAGAGTAAATCCCTTGTTATAGCCATTCAAGATGGAATGATGCCAGTTTTGCCCCTAACATAATTATTTAAAGAACTGAGGAGACATTCACCGTGACGTCACAACCACGAGTCACGTACATGGTACAAAGTGCTTGGTAGACAAAACATTAGCTGCGCTCAGAGAAGGCGCAACACAGGGAACTCGATCACTTTTCATTATGGTACTGTCTTGCGTTGTCACAGATCGCTTCAGCAAGTCTACTGCTATATCGTGGCATTGGATATCCAGTGAGAGGGACTCGAAACGACGGGGAATGTGCCTTGCACCGATTAACAGCAAAGGATGGGTGGCCTACCTTCTGATATATATCGTGTTTGTGGATGTCACTTCATATCTGGTAAGTTTGAGACCACCGTTTTTTTTTTTTTTTTTTTTTTTACCCTCAGGTTCACTTTCCTCAACTGGTTGTAGTTTACGTTCTATTTTTCTTTTGCTCTAAGTTAAACATACATCTCACTTTTGCAAGCATCTTTTCTTGTAGTCCTTAACACTTTCTCTGGTGATAATTTATAATAGCTAAGATACTGTATAATTTGACTGATTAGCCTCTGCCACTGTTACGATGTTCACCGTGCTCAGTCAGTGACCGCAGTGCCGTGATTAATAGTGACTCCTGATAATAACACCAATTAGATTGGATTATTTACATAACTTAGGTCAAGTTAACTCACCTGGTTGGCTACCCGTTAACGCTTGATGATGGTCAGAGAGGAAAATGCAACGAAAGGGGGAGCAGGCATGAATTGTTAGCACACCAGCCTCAAATATTAGTACTTCTAGAGTAACACTGGATGAAAGGGCCTGAGTTGGGTACTACGTTGCAGCATGCTAGAAATCACTTGGTGTGTAGAACGAAAATTGCAGATTGAAAGTAACAGCTTGTGGTGAGATGAGGTTAGTAGCCTGCAATGCTTAAATATCCTGCTCAAGATAGGCCTCCAGTTGTTTAGTACTTGCATCTAAAGTCAAAAACTGATGGCCCCCATTTTGCTCCCAGCGCTGTTGTATTTGTATTAACTCTGTCTCGTGCGTAGAAACACTGTACACTTGCAAATACAAACCGCCTTGTTTTTCTCCATTCTGAAATAATGCCTCAGATACAAAAATTCCGTGCATAATGTGAAACAATTTCCATTCCAACTAATCCCTGAACAGTGATATGTAACTTTGGTTTCATTGCCGCAATACATTCATGAATGGCAATCAGTGCAAAGGCTATAGCATTATGAAGGGTGATAAACTGATCTCTTTAACTGGTGAAAACTGCTTGGCAATTTGTTGCTTTTGGACACTCATCGCAACCATAAGGACAAGGCTAATGAACTTCAGGTGCCAGGTAAACACCATCACAATCATAACGGTGTGCTATTTTCATTTGGCCTAGAAATAACAGTTCAAATGGGAAAGTTCTACTGCAAATTATTAGGTAATCTCCCAGGTGATCTAAGCTATACATATTACTTTTCTCTTCAGGGAGCCATTACTAACTGTAGAGTAAGCCATGTTCAGTTCCACTGTCTCCCACCAGGCGATCTAGGTTTTGCCAACCAGGGAACTGTGCGCTGCCAGACACACGACGTTTGTATACAGTCATGAATGTCTCCTGCAATAAGTCGAAGAAAATAGCCTGCATAATGTTTCCACGTTCAGCATTACTTAGATGACTGCGACAGGAAACTAGTCTTAAGTACTGTAATAATTGCAGACTCTTCCTTAGTTGAATAAAATCTTCTACTAGTAACAAGAATAAATTAAATACGACGTCCACACGTTGATTTAGGTAAGGTGTATCACGGACGTAAACTAAACCGCCGAGGAAGGGGCGTTACGAAGGTGTGTACGGTATTAAGTAAACTAAATCGCTGAGAAAGAGGCGTTACGAAGGTGTTAGGTATTAGGCAAACTAAATTGCTGAAGAAGAGATGCTGCGGAATACGGAGGTGTGTACGATAATACGTAAACAAAATTGCTGAGTGAGATGTGTTATGAGGGTGTGTACGGTATTAGGTAAACTAAGTTGCTGAAGAAGTGGTTTACGAAGCCTCGTAAGCCGACGAGAGAGGGATAAGGTGGACATAACAATTAACACCGTCCTGTCGTTGTATAGAGACGAGGGAGTGTGTTGGGGATGAGGGTGAGCCTATTGGGAGTGGGAAAGAGGGATGGGAAAGCTTGGGGATGGGAGTGTGGGGAATAGGAGAGGGATGGGAAGGGGTGTGGATGGAATGGGAGTAGGAAGGAACAGAGATTGGATGCCAAGGAGTTGGGATAGGGATGAGAAGGATTTTTGGTAGGGATGAAATTGCTAGGAAACAGGGAGGGATGGGAAATAGCCCAGACAGAGATGAGAAGGATGTTGTTGTAGGGATGAGAGTAGTAGGAAACAGGAGAGGGATGGAAGTAGTTGGGGTAGGGATGACATTAGGGGTTGGGCTGAGGATGGGATAAGTGAATAAGATTAGGATGAGAAGGGGTGGGGAAGGTTGTCGGGGGGAATAGGAGGGATGGGAAAAAGCTGTGTTAGGGAGCTTGAAGCATGCAAGAATTGGATTAGGAATAGCGTGTAAATGACGTCATCCAAGTGAAAAGCTTAAGGTGTAATATGCAAAATAAGTGTCTAGTGAATAAGTGTTACGAAGTTCCCCATGCGAACGAGAATACAACTATACATCCCTCTCTCTCTCAAAGCCAAAGAAAACGCTACACCCGGGAGGAAACACTATACCTGAGCCGAAGATGCTGGCGTGGTACTCCTTTTGTACTTTCCCAATGACCTTACTGACCCGAGGACGCCTTTACCATTTTTACTTAAACGTAGCCCAGATTTGTGGCCCTTTGCAGCTTATTTCGCGTACCTCAATAGCAGAAAAAGACAGTGCTACGGGTCTGTACAACTTTCCATAAAACTTCTTCGTGACTAGCACCATATTCTTGTGTCAGTTTCTTGTTACAACTCAGCATTCAAGATGGAGAGACGGCAGGTTTAGTTCAGGGTAGAGTGAAAAGGGTATACCTACTGACGACTTTACATAGTTTAGGGGTGACTCTAAAATAAGACCATATTGTGAGTGGCACCGGAGGCTTCGTAGCACCTCTTCCTCAGCGATTTATTTTTGCAGTTACATCCTAACTTTATCTTGTGTTGTTTATATCGTTTTAATATCGACACTGTTTTCATGCATAACACATATAAGAATATTAACTTGCAATGTGCAAAGCAAAGAGCTAAGGAAGTGGTGTTAGGAAACCTCGCAAAATCACTTAAAAATATGACCCACAGTTACTTCGAAATTAGAACAACACAGCCACAACACACCGTTCCGCACACGCCCGCACTCCCCCACTCTAACACCCTCTCCTGTACCACAATAATTCAGTGTACAATACCCCTATACTGGCAGGGGATGATAGAGTGAGGGAATATGGGCGGGTGTTGAATGGTGTGTGTGTGTGCTGAATGAGTGTAGTATGTAATAGTAAAGGGGTCAGTAAAGTTGTCTTGCACCTCCACTTTGAAAAATTTCCCTAAACTATATTTTATAACCTAGAGGGTAGCCTGAAAAAAAAAAAAAAAAAAGGCCATATCAGGGGGGGGGGAAAGGGGGGGGGAGAAGGGGGGCCAGCCCCCCCCGGTTTCAGGATGGGGGGGGGGGAAGTTTCTTCCACCCCCCCCCCCCCCCAGATTCTAGGGAGGGTGGCGTTGTAAAAAGTAGGTAGCCTCTGAAATATATGCAATGGTTTCATGTAAACCTCAGGTTGTAACTTCAGCTGTAAACACAGCTTACCGTAATTCACAGTTTCTCACAACAGTGTAAATATTTAACAAAGAGAAACGGGCGTTTTAAACACCGCGGGATTATGTTCGAACTCCCATCTGGCGGGATGGAGGTTTTCACTTGCGCTCACTAAGTGTTCAGCAACATGAAGGAAAAGTTTTCACCTGAAGCACCTGGTTTAAGGCCACTTTGTCCAACATGATAGACAGTGCGCACAGGCTCTATCGAGTCCATCCTGGCGAATTATGAAGCTTTGACCAATGCTTTGGCTGAAATAAATTGTCATAGCCATGATGACTATGGCAGAAAGGCAGGGGGAATTCTGTTCCATCCTGAGAAAATTCGGACTTCTGGGGGCTTAAACTGTCTGTATTCAGTGCTACTAAGCAAGTTTCTCTGCAGCTACAGGGAAAGGATACCACAGTGGAACAAGCACTATTTGCATCAGCTGTAGCTAAACAGTACCTGCAACGACTACGCTCAGATGAAAAATTTCAAGAATTCTTTGAAAAGGATGTGAAAACTTCTGAAGTCTTCACAGATCAGCCGAGTTTTCCTCGCTTCAAACGTGTTCCACGTAAGCTGGATGAGGGACTTCATCCACACAAATTCCAGACCCAAGAGGACTCTTATAAGAGGATCTACTATGAAGTCATTGACTTGGTGGATCAGGAGCTCTCATATTGATCTGATCAGACATCACTGAAAATTCCTAAAGAAGTCGAAAGTCTCTTGCTTAATGAAGTAAACTGGGATGGAAATGGATCACTGTACCTGAACAACGAAATTGTGGAATTCTATAAGAGAGATATAGATGGGAGGAAATTGGATAGACTACTCAACATGCTTCCAGAATTTGTACAGGATGAAAAAAAAAAAATGCAGTCCTTGAAGAAAGTAACAAATGTTCGTACAGTTGTGGATATCATGAAAGCCTCTCCATTTGGGCTTGGCATGTTCTCAGAAGTGGCCAAGTTGATGAAACTGTTCATGACCGTACCAGTCACAACAGCAACAGCTGAAAGGTCATTTTCTTCCTTACGCAGAGTGAAGACATACCTTAGGTCGATAATGACTCAGAAAAAACTGAATAATGTCATGCTTCTACATTGCCGTAAAGCTAGGACAGATGGTATTGGTGTCTGTAACCAGAAATTGTGTCACTGCTAATGACAGACGTAAAAAGTTTTTGGCAAATACATAAAAATCACAGTTTCTGCAAAACTATGTTTTGTTGAATGTTGTATGAGGCCTATGTGTTGACGTAGCTGTTTAGGATTTACGACCTCCTACTTATGGTGTGGCTTACGGTATATCTAGCGGTATGTGCTAAATCCCGGTTTCTGCAAAACTATGGGATGTTGATATTGTTTAATGTTGTATGAGGCCTATAAGTTGATGTAGCTGCTTACGATTTACGACCTCCTACGTATGGTGTGGCTTACGGTATATCTAGCGGTATGTGCATGCTTAAGTATACCCTTTAGAAAGTAGGGTTGTACAGCCAAGGTGGCTTATTGTGCCATGGCAAAGTGCTTTGTTTACATGGTGTGTGTGGTTCGATATTTGCCGAAATCAAACTTACAAACAGATACAGACAAGTGTGTTTTCTTTCCCATCTATCTCGCCATTCGCTCGTTATATTTGTAATATTTTTGTATAATATTTTTCGTTTTAACCTATAGGAAAACTTATCTGTTGGTGATTATCTGCAAACTAACTGATACGGTTACTGACATTTATGTTCATAGTATTCAACTTTGATATTTCACTGAATATTTTTACAAAACACTAGAAAAACTTATCTTAAATGTACCAGATGCACCACACAGGGCAAAATGTTGGAAAAAAACTTGAAAAAAAAAACTTTGCCATTCCAGGGCTCGTCCTCTGCATAGTGAAGGGTTAATCATCATATAAACCCAAGTTCCCAGCTAACAGAAGTGAAATGAATCATCATCATCAGCAGCAACAACAACAACAACAACAACAACAGCAGCAGTATCTCAAACTGAATCCCAGCCAAAAGATAGGGTGAGGTAGAGGTTAATTAAATCATTATCATCATCATTATCATCTGGACCATTACTTCCACCTAATGATATAATGATTATAAATATCAGGCATTTTTAGCTATATCTCTCCTTAGATTCATTGACTGCTGAAATATCTGGCTGTCTCTGTTTTTTTCCCCCCCAAGCATTCAGGCGGTTAACAGAGTGAACTACTATTG
Organism: Birgus latro; assembly: GCA_018397915.1. Lineage (NCBI taxonomy): Eukaryota > Metazoa > Arthropoda > Malacostraca > Decapoda > Coenobitidae > Birgus > Birgus latro. Next base: position 53,743 of record JAGKTI010003600.1, read on the forward strand.
CTGTTACTGTAGATATTATACAGGCATTAGTATACTGTATATATCTCATAAACACAATGTATAGGATGTAGTGTCTGAGGGAGACGCACACAGTTTCAAACTAGGAATGTCAATTCACATAATGTCTATAAACGGTCTTGTTGTGCCAGACCATCAAGAAGCCTTAACATCCTCGTAGTCCAGACAAACCAAAAATTTCATGACGTACTCAAACATGTGGAAGTCCACATGAACAGGATACCTTTCAGACACTACTACCTCACCAAACTTCCTCTCCAACCTGTATATAATGTCGGAGAAGCCCTTCAGATTAGAAGGGGTTATAGAATGCCCGAGAGAACAATTAGGGCAGAGTGAGAAGAAAAGGGGAGAGATGGGCTTGAGAAAGAAGGCTCGACACTAGGATCGTTAGGAGACTGGCCGTCACGCTAAGTTACGTTGTAAATCACTATTCAATATAACTGTACAATAAAACTCTGTAACTCAAGAGTGCTGTAACTCACCTCGTTGATAATACGTCTCACGACTTTATTCTGGGTGTGCTTAATGATCCATAATCGACTTTCCTATCTCCCTACAAGTACCTACTACCACGCTATCGAGATTGGTGGTTAGCGGTAACAACGAATCCAACTACGATAAACTATGCCTTACGAGCTTATACAACGCTCATCGATTAGTTTATACGTTCATCGATATATGCAGCAGACTACTCTCCTGAGCCGCTATAACGGTAACCTACGATATCTATCTTACTACGTTCACTGAGAGTGGTGGCGAGCTGCAGATGAAGCCGATTAACATCTCAACCAAAGCAATCAAACAAACAAACAAGTCTCACTCCTAACCACCTCAACTCCATGATTTACGAGAAACAATAGCAGCGATAAATTATCTCCATCAACAAGTCTACAAGCCTCCAAGTTAATCACAACGACTAAGGAAAATCAAGCACTACAAGTTAAGAAGAAAATAAGGAAACAAAGAGGTGAGAAACTACAAACAATAAAAAGGAAGAGTGACGAGGGAGGAAGTGCACTAGCAGTCTGACCCAGCATGGTGAGATATCAACACTGCTGACTATTCCATACCTCCACCACAATCTCCACCTTCACCGCAACCCCCACCACCATCTTCGCCATCACAACTACCAGAGCAAGGCAGCGGCTCAACAGTGTTTGCTAAGATCATCATAACACGCCAGTCAGCCCAAGTGCTTGACAACACCAGCCTGCCATCCTGCACCAGCCTGCCATCCTGCACCTGCCTACCTGCCAGCCTGTCTTCCCCAGAGACGACACCGAGTGCTGACACAGACACAGCAGGATCCTGACCTACCTCAACTAGACCCTACTAGTGAAGTGTGTGACTGAAGCGGGTGCCTTGACCCCAGATGTAATGATCAATCAACAACGCCTCTTTCGTCACACCACGACTGTATCTCCACTGCTGTTCTAGTGAGTTGATTTATTCTAACCAAGGTTGTATAAGTTAACAATTTACCACTTACATAACTATCCATAAAATACTAACACTTAGTAAACGAACCAAGCAATTATCTATTCATCATCATAAATATTACAAACTACACAGTGAGAGACAATTACACAATTTACACTGACATGTGTTATATAACTTTAATTTTATAAGCAATCAAGAGAAAGGTAAAATATGATTTAGTGTGTAATCCCATTATGCTAAGTAAAGTTCCATTATTAGTGCCTGAAGGATCAACATTAACGATGACAAGTATCCTGACACAAACACCAGAAAACGATCAACAAATTATAATTTCCGAAACATCATCAAATACAGAAGAACAAGCAGAAAACCAAACTCTGGAAATAAAACATACACTAGATAGGGAACAACAACCAGATGCAATATACGCTGAAGTAAATGATGATGACACTTGGTCGGAATTTTCAGATGCAGATAGTGAACTGTATAAAAATTTACCTCTAGTTTACTATAACTTAGACCACAGGGTATTAAGGTCAGGAAAAAACATCTAAATTGCCTGTATATAACGATTGCAAGACAAGAAGTGTAAAGATGGCTAATACAAATGCAGCAAGCACTAGCGCATTACCTTCTCCACAAAATGCGAATAATAATCCATTGCCAGTGTACATTTGTCATGAAGACAGTGAACTACCAATATTCTCTGGTACAGAAAAAGACAAGATCGACATAAACACACTCACTGAATAGTGTCAGCAGTATTTCATTAGGAGACACATTACAGACGAGAAAGGGAAAATAGCTGTTTTTTTTTTTTTTTTTAGCTAGAATAAACCAAGAACGACGCCCAGCAGGCAATTTGCTCAGGTCAGACAAGCTGTTGAGAGCAACAACATTTGAGCAATTTAAGACAGAATTTCTCAGGAAATTCTCGGGAAGCAAGAATTTACTTGGTGGTATAACCCCAGAATTACACAAAATTGTAGACCTCCAAACACACTCAGGCTCAAATCTAGGGGAAATAAGAGCAGACATTTCCACAATTAAGAAAACCTTGTTAGCTAGCCTAGGAAACTCAGACTGGGTCACAGAGGATGGTGATACATCACCAGTGCATGTTGAC
>JAGKTI010003601.1:3371-23313 GCA_018397915.1 Birgus latro
GTTTCACTCTACACTTAATCCTTTGCACTCTGAATTCAAATTTTTTAACACTGCACATTCTTTTCTCCAGTGTTTCACTCTGCACTTAATTCTTTTTCACTCTGAATTCTAATTTCTTAACACTGCACATTCTTTTCTCCAGTGTTTCACTCTACACTTAATCCTTTGCACTCTGAATTCTAATTTTTTAACACTGCACATTCTTTTCTCCAGTGTTTCACTCTGCACTTAATTCTTTTTCACTCTGAATTCTAATTTCTTAACCCTTTCATCCGCGGTAAGTATCAATAAGTTTTGTATTCCATAACGCATTGCCTTTCTCCCCCCCCCCGGCGAGCTCCAAAATAGTGTATTCTCGGCTTATTTTCGCCACCCAAACATATTTATTTTGCCACAAAACTTACATATTCCTATTCTTTGATATTTGTTCTACAAGATTTAAAACACACACACACACACACTGTATGTACATCAGGGTGGTGTGAATAAACATTCGGGAACATTCATCTCACTTCCCAACATCATAGCTTGAATGTTTACTAACATATCTTTACATGTTATACCTTCATTTGAAAGAGAATTTTATTAGTTTTCGAATGGGATAGTTGGCATTTAGATACGTGGCGTAGTTTTGAGTAATAAGCAAAAAAGTAAAACGTTTTTCCGACAGAAAACATACTTTTTATTCGGGGAGCTGTAGCGAAAAACTTTTCTTGGGAGTCTTATGTTTTCATTTCATCATCTTATGCAGAATTTTATAAGCTTTCTCATGATCTATGCAGATTTCTTCTATGCCTCATAGTTTTTGTGAAACATGCAAAAAACCACGGTGAACTCACGCCATTTCGTGAATACTGGGCTGTTTCCTGCCTCCCTCCAACCTACTGCACAGTTTCACTATTTCCTTGCACACTAGGTATTGCAAACTATATTCACATGATTCACTGTCGCTCTTTTTACAGGTGAATACTCACATTTGGTGCAGGGTAGAGGCAGTGTAGTTCTAGGGCCAGGATTAGAAAAAGTAGCAAAATCTTCACTCGCCCAGCAGCTGATAACTGCCACAAATGCTTCACAAACACCTAAATTTCCTATTGCAAACACCAAATCTAATCACAACAGTGCCCCAAAACTCTACATAAGCACTACTGGTATAGTGAAATATGTCGTGCTGCTGTGACGCGGGTAATAGAGTGGATTTAACCCAACAGCTCCTACGTACATCATATGAAGAATAGCGTGAGACTGCTACATACATCATATGATCAAGCTCTTTTTCTTTTTTTTTTTAAGGCACGCTACATTTTTCACCCAAATGTCCATAAATTGCGTACCACAGCCAAACCAAGATAAATAATGAACTCATATTTGGTTTTCTTCTTCTTTTCCATGCACTCTTTCATTTATATAAGCAAAAATTATTGTTGAGGGGAAGAAAAAAAAATCCCGTTTTTTTTGTGCATGGGGGGATCGACCACGAAACCTAATGCAGCAGGTAATGGGTTAAAGGGACAAGGGACTGCACACACCTCCCCCACTAACAGCTAGTTTGGTACTAAACAACCTGTATGCACTGACACTGGTATCAGGATCCAATGTTGCCAACTCATTACTTTCGATGTGAGCCGGGCAAGCTATGACACCTCAAAAAATGACGCAAATTGACTGAAAACTTTTTTGGGGTGAATATTTTATGGTCTGATGAAGCCTAACGCGTCACTGCGTATTTACGAGGAAAGATCCTAATGACACCTAAAGCGTCACTGCGTATGAAGGGGTTAACACTGCACATTCTTTTCTCCAGTGTTTCACTCTGCACTTAATTCTTTTTCACTCTGAATTCTAATTTCTTAACACTGCACATTCTTTTCTCCAGAGTTTCAGTCTATACTTAATCCTTTGCACTCTGAATTCTAATTTCTTAACACTGCACATTCTTTTCTCCAGTGTTTCACTCTGCACTTAATTCTTTTTCACTCTGAATTCTAATTTCTTAGCACTGCCCATTCTTTTCTCCAGTGTTTCACTCTGCACTTAATCCTTCCTCACTCTGAATTCTAATTTCTTAACACTGCACATTCTTTTCTCCAGCACTTCACTCTGCACTTAAATCTTTTTCATTCTGAATTCTAATTTCTTAACATTGCACATTCTGTTGTTAACACTTAACATATGGTCTAATGGCGAGTTATTGCTGTTTATTCACTGTCAGAGAATGTGCACAGCCATTGCGATGAGCGTGCAGTCACGACGGTAGGTAGGCAGGAAATGGTGAGTATGCAGGGGCGCTCTAACGGACGTCAAAGAAACTACGTGCCAAAACATAGTTGCTCGTCACCACGCGGCAAATTTAAAATAGAAATGAACACTTTTTTTTTTTTTTTTTTTTTGCATTTTTACGTTTTTTTTGGGCCATTTTTGGTACAAAAGAACCTGAGCCCAAAATGTCCGGGACTTGGGGTGTCCGGGACTTGAGTATCCGGGTCTTAAAGGGATTACTGTACTCAGATTCTACAAACAATCCCACTTAAAAGTCTACAATGTATGAAGGCAAAACATTATTCTGAATAAAAACACCAAGTGATACAATGCTTTTCACCCATGGCTGAGATTTTATGAAAAAAAAAAAAAAACTATATAATAATGTCACTCTGCAAAGGGTCCTTATCTGCTTCAAAAGGATGGTAATAATCAAACAATAGTAACAGCCAACTAATAATAATTCAGTTCAGTGACTGCTGTTTTGTACTGTGGCTTACTGTGTCTTCTCATGTACACCCTTAAACTTTTCCCAATTACATAGCTTGCTAAAATTTTGATGTACAGAGTGTGGCCTGTGATGTTAAAGCAGCTGCTACGGAATATATTTTCAGGCAACTATGTTTGTCCAGGCAGGGATGAATGGGTGGGTGGGAGAGGCTAAAAGAAGGAGTGATAAGCCAAAAGACACAAACTGTAAGATGGGGCTATTCGACTCACTTTTGGCTACTTTCTGTTGTACTGAAGTTTGTAGTGCAACATTTAGGGTACTTAAAAAGCTTTACCGTATGGGTAATGAAACACAAACGACCCAACTTCACATGTGAAAATGGATTTTAACACGGAAAAACACAGAAATAACATATTTGAAAAATAAAAGTAATGTTTATCAACACCTGATGTGGGGCATCTGGACTTGGCTTTCCTTCATTCAAACATTCGATGTTTTCATTCAAATCGCTCTGACCTTCAATGCCTTCTTGCCCAGTACTGTCCTTTGGTTATATGCCTCCAGAGACCTGTCTCTCCACTTCTCCTGCTTCAATTAGAATTGAACCACCCAGAAGTGGTTTGGTTATATATGTCAATTGGTCCTCCTTTGATCCATGACTGCTGCAAGTGCTCAGCCTTGTAAACAACATATGGACTAAGGTGCTTTCCACTGGCAGTGATGGAGAACATGATGGATGTTGAACTGTTCGTTGTATTCATGGTATGCTCTGCATGTTTTATACAAAGCCAGAATATCTGGGCTTTCCCTTAGGATCATCCGTGATGCTGGTCTCGTCATAGTTAATGATGTTTGCAGGAGGTACTACCCTAAGGCTGTCTTCTAGCTTTTTAAAGCGGGCCACTATGACCTCTTCGGAGACAGCAGCCCGCTTCCTGGCATATCCTGAAAGACAGCAGGACTTTATGTCTCTTCAGGAAGCCATGTACCCAGTTTGTACCTGGGAGATTATCCATGAAATTCACAATGTAGCATCTAAAACTGTCCAGACAGTACTTAATGAAGTTGCAGCATATAAATTTCCCCAAAGTGCCAAGTCAAACTGCCCTAGGGTGCCGAGTCAAATTGCCCCAATACAGTAGTCTGAAATCATAATATTACATAAACGAAAGCAGCTGATTTACTTTGGTTGGTGGATAAACATCAATGACACTTAGCTTGTTATTATACATCTAAGGAACAGTGGAGGAAAATAAAATTAATCTCATCTTTATTGTTTATATCACTGCTCAAAAAAACCTGAAAATAACAGGAATGAAGAATTGATCACAGTTCACTTACCTTCAGCAAGATATCCCTATATTTCATTTACAATATGGTGATTATAGAATACAGTACCATGTGAAAACATCAAACATACCTCTATTTACATTGTCTGGACCATCTGAGTCTCATTACCCCTTATTGAGCCTAACTACCCCAGGTGAGTTGAACAGCCCCATCTTACGACTGCATAATAAGACTTCACACATTATTGCTCTGCAGAAATATGTTAAAATTTATGAATTCCAAGGAAACTCTATTACTACTGTAAGTGAACCAGATATATAAATCTGTATTTATGCAAATCATCAATTAACTAAGTAGCAATACTAAAGGGTTAATATACAGATGATTAAATGTACAGATGATTAAACATGAGCATATGTAGAAAAGATGGGAGTTAATTTAATAATACCCACACACCTACCTGCCTGCTGTCCCCCCCCCACATCCACCTACCTGCCCCCTCCCCCATAAACAAACACAAGTCAGAGATAACAAGACATGCCAGAGGAGTTCCTGCTTTACCTCATGAACATCTGGTTCTAATAACTGAGACTGAGCTCTGCTTAAATATATACATAATCCTATATAAGTTCCTGACCTTACTGGCAAATCTGAAAATGGATGTTATCTGTTGAAATATTGTCACTGGGGTGAGTGTTAGTAATGCTGTTACCGACCAAGAAAGTAAACAACAATATAGCTCCAAACTGGAATGGGAAATGTGTGATTTTGAAAGATTCAAAGGGAAGGAATGCCTGTTAGAAATTATTAAAACCCTGTTTGTGGGAGCTGGAAAATTTGAAGAGGAAGTGCTACTAAAGAAAAAAGAGAAAGTAGTGGAGGAAGCATTTGATCCTGGAATGACTGAAAATCCATCCATCATCCATCCTATGTTGCTCCATGAGAAGTGTAGAAGCCCAGGGCTAGGCAAGTTGGTACTTACATTTAAGACAAGAGTGAATTATTGAAAATCTTACTTAAAAAAAAAAAAAATGCTGAAAGACAAAAATGAGAAACTAAAAAGCAATTAAGGGAAGAAGAAGAAAACTGCTCTGAAAGTAAACAGAAATAATCCACCTTGAAGAGACGAGGGGGCAACAGAAACAGGAGGGCAAAAATGATAGAAAAGGGAACATTTGAGAAGGACGTGGTTCAGGTGATACATAAGCAAGTAAAGTTAGACTCAGTTGAGAGAAAAGTTAGTGAGAGACTCAGATGAAAGAAATATGCGTATGGTCACTTTTGGTGATGTGAAAAGAGAACAGACAGTAAGACAAGATATGAAACAGCAGAAAATGGAAAGGACGAGGGAGATTCTGAATATACTCAATGCTAAAAAGGAAGGAGTATGGGAACAGCAGATTTAAGTGTGAATATGGAAGTAAGAAAGGTGAAACACAGCAAATGAAGAAAAAATTTATGGCTGAAAGTGTGGTAAACAAGATATTTGAAGTGGCACAGAATTTAGTTATGATACCAGAATATAAGAAACTATTTTTTAGGAATAAACCAGAATATAAGAAACTATTTTTTAGGAATAATCCTAATCTGCATGATGACAGGAATGTCATGAGTACTGGGAGAAGCAAAAAAGAAAAATGGTGAAGAATGGATTATTATTTTGTGTGTGTGTGTGTGTGTGTGTGTGGACATGAAAATCAAGAAGTATGTAAGGGAGAAGGCATAAAAGAGAAAGTAGATGTGCAGGAAAAGATGGTAGAGTTGGAAACATTAAATGTTATATATAGCAATGGTGATGGCCTCATAACGAGGGAAAGAGAGTTGGGAGTTTATATTAAGAAAAACAAACCTGAAATTTTATGCACAGCTGAAATGAAGGTATGTAGTAACACTGACTTGAACATGCTGAGGTGGAAGAATTATAAAATGTGGAGAAGAGATTAGGAGAGAAACTTTGGTTGAGGTGTTTTGTAGATTGCAACAAACAAGATCGATGGTTGCAGCAAACAGGACTGAAGGTTCCAGCATGCATGATTGTACGTCGCAGCAAATATGATTGTAAGTTGGAGGAAATGGGATTGTAGGTTGCAGCAAACAGGACTGAAGGTTGCAGCTAACAGAACTACAGCAAACGGGACTTGATTGCAGCAATCAGGAATGGTGGTGGTCTTTTTTTTCCTTCTAAAAATAAATGGCATATGTTTCTATTAAACAAAAAGCTGATCTCATTAATCTGAGAGGAAAAAGCTTTGAAGCACAAATTAGGAGAGACTGACTAAGAAAATACTAAGAAAATACTAAACTTCTAAAATCTTTGAGCCAACTGAAAAAAAAGTCCAGTCATTCAAACATCATAAGCTAAGCTTCCTGCCATTCGGGCACCACGACTTCAAAAATGGGGGCATGTTTGCAAGCATGTGGTATAAAACCTAGGGAGGATGGTTTAGGATTTCCACTAGGTGGTAGTGACATAGATATTGAAGAAAATGACATAATTACTGGTGATACAATGCATCAAGACACAGAAGGATTGTGGAAACTCCTAACCTTAAAAAAAACAGAACACGTATCAGATTCATCCATCCATCCAACATCCAATCCTATGTTGCCCCATGAGGAGCGTAGGAGTCTGGGGCTAGGCAAGTTAGTCCTGACATTTAACCCCTAAAAGACGGGCATCGTAATGTTTTGACATTCGCTCAGGACGGGCATAATTGGAGGGTGCAATATGGTGGGGGATTTGTTGGGGGGGAGGTGTGGAGGGGTGTGGTGGTTGTGGAGGGGTGTGGTGGTTGTGGAGGGGTGTGGGGATGGGGACTGGATGCTTGGGGGAGGTGAGGGATGGGGGTAGGAGAGTAGGGTGGGGGTGGGGGGTTCATGGGTGGGGTGGTTAAGTGGGGAGTTGGGAGGGGGTGGGGGAGTAAAAGGGTGGGGATAGCAGTGAGGGTTGGAGGGCTGGGGTTGTTTGGGGGGTGTGGGGGTTTAGGGGGTGGGGGTTTAGGGGGTGGGGGTTTGAGGGGTATGGGGGTGGGAGGTGGAGGAGGATAGGGGGTTGGTGGTGATGGGGGTAGGGGGTTGGTGGTGATGAGGGTAGGGGAAGGGCAGTAGGCAGTGGGGGATAGGCAGTTGTGGGTGGTGGGGGGATGGTGTGTGGGGTGGTGGGGAAGTGGTTGAGGGGATTGGGGATTGTGGAGGGTATTGGGGGGATGGTTGGGGAAGTTTGGGAGCAGTGGGGGTTTGGGTGTGGGGTGATGGGGGTGGTGGGAGGGGGTCAGGATGGGGGGGTCAGGGTGGGGGTGGGTGGCAGGTTGTGTGTGGGTGTGGTGGTAGGGGGGTGGGATGGGTGGGGAAGGGTTTGGCGGGTGAGGGGGCGTGACCATATATGCAGACACCCTTCTTTTTGGCCCTAGTACCCTCAGACAGCATATGCAGACACCTGTCTTTTAGGGGTTAAGGTAAGAGTGACCAACCTCACTCATCCCTCAGTGGCATTATGTGAGCAATAAACCCCAACCACCTCTTGGATATAAACCTGTACAGGCTCAATCCGATTGGAGCACCTTATTTACTCACTAAACCACCAGGCACCATAATTTGGTTATATGGTTAGCACTCAGCGTACTAAATGGTTTCCTATACACCAGGAAACAATTTGGCTTGTCACTCTGTGTAGAGTCACCCATAGGCAGAAGGAAAAGGAAAGAATGAAGCAAAGAAAGACAAAAAAGGAAGAAAGGAACAGAAGAAAGGGCAGACACCCAAAGCAGCACCACATCAAGTGAGTGGATGGTGTGTCTCCACCTACCACAGATAAAGACTATAATACTTATACGAAGATTATGCTGAAAACAAAGCATTCCTAAAACAAGATGGCAGCATCAAACCAAAGAAGAGAGGAAGTGGGCAAACATTATAAAACTGACATATGATATCTACCTGAATCGTCAAACATGTAAAAGTAGCTTACCTGACATCCCGCAATAATTTAATGACCAGTGAAAGATGCAGAACCTCTGTTACTCACACACTGGATCCAAATGCCCTTCTCGACTGACAAGGCCAATTATTTCTAGAGAGACAGGCTGGCAACACAAATGTCTTTAATGAATTACAGGTTACCAGGTATTAACATTGTGCTTCTACTGCTGGGAATCTTCATTGAAAATATGAGGAAGAGAGGAGTGGATGAGTTTGGAGTAGGGCAGTCAAATGGTGGGTGACTGAGCGACTTGGAGGCGTTTTGTCTGCAGCTACCCTCTGCGGGAGTAGGGCATCGGGCTATAGATAGATAGATTTTTCTTTTATAATAAATGGAGTACAAATACACCTCTCACAAGGTCATGTGCCAAAACTGAATCATCCCATTAAGCATCTGTTATCTGTATTCCTTTGGATCAATCCAAGGAAGACTGGAAACATCTGTACTACTGGCAGAGACACAGCTGGATAAAAATAAGGAAACAAGTTCCCTTTACCCTATTACAGAATAAGACTATGTTACACAGTTATCTAAATACTCTACAGTGGCTTCCTCTTTTCTATGAAGTACTGTAATAGCGTCACTAGCAGCAGCTGGCAACCTCGGTTATTTTAGTGGCGGTGCAAGCACAACTACTAAAGTGGAGAGAGAGAGAGAAAAAAAAGCTAAACGAACTGCAAAAACATAATCGTGTGGTGAAGAAGAAAGATAAAAATCTCTTTTAATAACTTTACCACCCAAAAAGTGGCATAGGTCTCCTAAAAACCTTCCCCTAAAAAAAACTGTCACAGGCCCTACTTATTTTATATATATCCACTCACTCGATGTAGTGCTGCTCTCGTATGTCTGCCCTTTCCTCTCTTCCTTCCATCCTCTTCTGTCTTCATTCTGTCCTCTTCCTTCTGCCTATAGGTGTCTTTATACTCCCTCTTCTGGCTTTCTATCATTCTTTCTTCTTCTGCCTATGGGTGACTCTACACTAAGTGACTAGCCAAACTGTTTCCTGTACACCAGGAAACCATTTACTATGCTGAGTGGTAACTATATAACCAAAATATGGCGCTTGGTGGTCTAATGGGTAATTAAGGGGCTCCACTTGGACTGGGCCTGTGTAGCTTTATATCCCAAGGGGTGGTTGGGGTTTATTGCTCATGTTTGCCACTCAGGGATGAGTGAGGCTGATCACTCTCGTCTTAAATGTCAGGACCAACTTGCATAGCCCCTGGCTTCTATGCTCCTCATGGGGCAACACAGGATTAGATGATGATGATGATATATAAGCCACACAATGGTTAAACATTAAGCATAATTCAGCAAGTCAATTCATTTGATAACATTCATGATACAACTTAACATTCACCCATTTTGGAGGATACATATGAGAGAGACCCTACCAGTCTCTCCAAAGTAACAGGAATGCAATATACTGAAAATTCAATACAGGGTCCAGGAGCTCATTGGACCTCCTGGTGTAAACCACTGGAAACTGTACTCTAACTCTCTTGGAGTTACAGTACTCCTCCCCTGGAATTCAAAAATTATAGGTATATGAATTCAACCCTTCTCTACTCAACCTACCACATCCAGCAGTTAAATGATGTCACCTGGGGTCATCTATGCTTGTACATTCTCTATGGTATGACTGTGAAGAAATCAGACTAACCCACCATCCTTTGGGAGTTGTTTTTCCACCATAACCTGTCACGTCCCGACAGATTTTCTACCTCCAATACCCCCCAGTCCCGAGCAATTTCGGATTTTTTTTTTTTTTCTGGGGGGGTGTGGGTGTGTTGGTTGCAGAGAAATGGATGGAATATGTCATGAATGTTATGAGAGTAAGTGATAGGCTATTAGTATTGAAAATTTTGATCGGGCAGAAATTGATTTCAGTTATATCGGCATATGCTCCACAGGTAGGATTGGATGACAAAGAAGGATAGATTTTGGGATGATTTAATACGTGCAGTAGGTGGTATGGGCGATGAAAAGGTAGTGGATCTGGGAGGGGATTTAAATGGTCATGTGGGTGAAGCAGCTCAAGGTTATGAAGGAGTCCATGGAGGATGTGCATATGGTGTGAGGAATGTGGAAGGGGAAAGAATACTCGAGTTTGGGGAGGCTGTGGACATGATTGTGTGCAACACACATTTTAGGAAAAGAATCAGCCGGTTGATTACGTACGAGTCCGGGGGGAATAGTAGTCAGATAGATTATTTTCTGGTCAGGAGGGTTGACAGAAGATTAGTGAGGGATGTTAAAGTTATAGGAAGCGAGGAGTGTGTGCAGCAGCACAAACTGTTGATTTGTGACATGGTGCTTAAGGAACGAGTGATGAGAAGGAGGACATATGTACCTAGGAGGAAAATATGGAAGCTGGGAAACCAATCAGTAAGGGATGCCTTTTATAGTGAGATGAGGAGAGTGGTGGCTGAACAGGAAGCCGTAGATAGAGGCATTAATGAACAGTATAGAGCCCTTAAAAACAACCTCTTGAGAGTTACCGATGCAATATGCGGTTGGACAAGAGGCCCACCAAGACATAAAGTAACTTGGTGGTGGGATGAGGGTGTAGAAGCTGCAGTTAAGGAGAAAAGAAGGCTTTTCCGGGAATGGAAGAATGGTGGTAACAGGGAGTACTTGGCTGCCAAGCGCAGGGCTAGAAGAGAGGTATACAGGGCGAAGTCTGAGTCACAGAGACTTTCACTTGATAATCTAAATCATGGAGAAAGGAAAAATATGATTTTTAGGGTGGCAAATCAGGTGAAGAGGGATAATCGGGACATTGTAGGTGAGCAGTGTGTGAAGAATGATGATGGAAGGGTGGTGGTAAGCAGTGAGGATATTAAAGATGCATGGAGAGAGCATTAAACCGATTGTTGAATGAGGAGTTTGACTGGGATAGAGAAGGTTTGGAGCCAGCTGATCCAGTGTTTGGCCCTTGGCCTTTGATTGGCGCTGCTGCTGTGAGTCAGGCAATAGGCAGGATGCGGGTGGGGAAGGTGGCAGGTGTGTCTGGGTTGACTACCGAAATGTTGAAGACCTCAGGAGATACTGGGGTGAGGTTAGTCACTGACCTGATAAATATGATTATATATGAGTGTGTTGTCCCAGATGATTGGCTGAAGAGTGTAATTGTAAATGTGTACAAAGGAAAGGGTGATGCCCTGGAAAGGGGAAATTACAGAGGTATAAAGCTCTTAGATCAGGTAATGAAAGTAATGGAGAGAGTTCTAGAAGGCATGATTAGAGAAAGAGTGAATATCGATGAGATGCAGTTTGGGTTTATGCCAGGCAGGGGGACCACTGATGCCATATTCATTGTTCGACAGCTTCAGGAAAAATATATTGGAAAGAAAAGGGAATTGTATTTTGTTTTTGTTGATTTGGAAAAGGCCTTTGACAGAGTCCCTAGAGAGGTGGTGAAGTGGGCAGTGAGAAAGCTAGGGTTGGAAGAATGGCTGGTTAGGGTGGTTATGGCCATGTACATGGGTGCTCGCACCCAGGTAAGAGTGAATGGAGCTTTGAGTGATGAGTTTTCCGTGAATGTTGGTGTGCATCAGGGGTCAGTTTTGAGTCCCTTGTTGTTTATCATGGTGCTTGAAGCCCTCTCACGTGACTTCAGAGATGGACTCCCATGGGAGATGCTGTATGCTGATGATTTAGTGTTGATTGCAGAGAATGAAAAGGAGGCGGAGGAAAGATTTAAGAAGTGGAGAGATGGTATGGGGTACAAGGGCTTAAGGGTAAATGCAGATAAACCAAAAGTGATGATATCTAGGGTTGGTGGCAGTGCAATCAGAGGAGAGGGAGAGGGAGAGTGGCCATGTGCAGTTTGCCACAAGGGTGTGGGAAGTAATTCCATCTTGTGTAGTGTTTGTGATAAGTGGGTGCACAAGAGATGTAGTAATATTAGAGGTAGACTGCGAGATGATGCTGATTTCATGTGTGCGGCATGTCGGGGAGAGCAGGTGGAGACTGTTAGGTGTGAGAGAGTTGAACTTGCAGGTGAGTCTCTTGAGTGTGTGGAGGAGTTTCGTTATTTGGGAGACATGTTATGTGCCGGAGGTGGGGCTGGAGTTAGCTCGGTTGCTAGGGTGAGAAGTGGTTGGAAGAAGTTCAGGGAGCTGTTGCCTCTCTTGACATTGAGAGGACTCTCCTTACGTACTAAGGGGTCTTTGTATGCAGCATGTCTTAGGAGTGTGATGCTGTTTGGTAGTGAGACCTGGGCAGTAAAGGAAGAGGATATTCGCAGGTTTAAACGTACAGAAATGACAATGATTAGGTGGATGTGCAGTGCGTCCCTGCGTGCAAGGCCTGGGGGGGCTGGGTTTACGATGGAAGAGTTGAGAGGTAGGATGGGAAGAGAAGTAGGCTGAGGTGGTTTGGACATGTGGAGAGGATGGGGGATGATAATTGGGTACAGAGGGTGAGAGGTGTTAATAATGGGGGAGGGGTTGGGAGGGGTAGATCGAGAAAGACATGGACGAGGTCATTAAGTGTGACTTAAGAGTTAAGGGACTGAACAGGGAGGCTGCCAGGGATCGAGCAGCATGGAGAGCCGCCATTAGGTGACCAAGGCCGACGCATGCAAGCATGTTGGAGCCTTCAAAAACGAAACGAAACGAAACCTTCGCTTTTGGTGAGAAACATTGAGAATTCATAGACAAATCGCCCTCCTGAGCCTACAAATGGTGCTACAGGTGATGAGTCAGCCTTACCTTTTGTTCTTTCTCAGGGTATCTGGCCTCAAAGAAAATTAACTATGGGAGGGTAAACTAATTCAAGCCACTTTGAATTACGTATTTATTTATTTATTTGGTACGAATTTATGTGTAGTACAAGACTATATTGGTTTTCACACAATTATATAGGCAACAGAGGCAGTTCAGTCACCAAACACATCCACATATGGCACCTTCCTATATGACATTACCACCTCATCACTTCTGTTTCTTTCTTGCTCTAGCTTCTTTATTTCTTTGTCCTCCACCTCAGGAATCACTTTCACCGTAATTTTCGTCATTGAAGAGACTGGCGCGACATGTCTTTACTGACCAGGTCACTGCTAACAGGTGAATTGCCGAGTGTGGGGGGGAGGGGGGTCAGGTGGGGCCAGGCAGTATCCCCACTTGACAGCAGATAGAGGAAGGTCTCCCACATATGCTTATCAAAAATCACCCGTGAAACTTGAAAATTGTGCAAATGACTGACCTTGCAATTGCGTAACGTACGGGTACATCGATGGGTCTAGCTGTGACAAAACGTTGTGACGTACCCACACATCGACGAGACACCTCGGGTTAAATAAACTGCCAACCTGGCATTCAAGTGCATTAGCAGCAGCAAGAAGGGCACCAAGGTCCTCCTCGAGTAGGATTTACGATTCTTGATGATGAGGGTAACTCCAATATTACTCATAAGAGATTGGCACATGTTGCCCACTCTCTAGAACCAAATGATGCTGCTACTACATCAATGGTGAGGTCTTGGCAACTACTGAATGTTATGAGGTGACCAAAAGTCTGCAGACTGAACTTATGAGTACTGTAGAACAACTGCATTAAGACCAGATGCCAATGAACAAACTAGCTATTAATAGGTTTATCAGGGAAGATGCACTGACTGATGGGAAATTTAAAGGAGAAATTGAAAGACTGACGGTGCTCATTAGCAACAGAGAGGAAGGGTTGAACAGGAGTGGTGAGCACTGTCTATCCAGAACTGAAGGGTTCAATCAGTTGATCATCTGCAAATACAAGGCTATGGATGTTAAGCTAACCACTGAGACTGAAAGAGTTCAAGGCACTGCTGAATACACTACTGAATGCTCTTTTGGGGGGTCTGAAACCAATAAGACTTCTTGAATCTCCACTGGCAATTTCCTAATGGTTCTGGACACTGTCAACAAGCTTATACGCTATATTGACAGTCTCATAAAAATAGTGACACATCAGCTACGACTTCCAACATCCTCTGCAATGCCCAGTGATTCTAACTACAGTATTTCATACAAAAAAAATCCTATAACAGATTTTTTTTTATTGTGTAGCAGGTCTGTCCATCTTGGGTTTTTTTTTTTTTCCCTTTTAATAAATAAATAATAACCAGGCAAGAGGTATTAAAAGTGCCTGCCAAGCCAGAGTCTGGAAATTAGGAGCTGGAGTCAAGGAAAGTTCTATGATGTCTTGGATGTTAAATGGTTCAAAACCGAATACAGTAGAACCGCAATATATCAGACTAATTGGGTCCCAAGCCAGTCTGAAAAAAAGCACAATTCCGATAACAACGACATCTGGACTTCCCCTGCTAACCCTGAATTTTTCCGATATGTCTGACATTAGTCCAGATTGCACCAACAGTTTTTCACCGTGGCATCACCAACTGTTTTCACTACCATTACAGTACTGTATAGTAATGTATTATACATTCAATACAAAAATCAAATGGTATAAAATATATAGAAATTTTGTACTGTACACTGATAAACATGTCTTATTTATCTCACTGTGGTGTACATGGATGAAGTGGTCCATAAGTGGAGTCTGTACAGACAAGATAATTGTATTGGAGAGGTATATGATGCACTTAAAGGCACTTATGCTAAAAAAGTACACCACTGTTCTAATTTTTTAGCACTAGAAAATACTATACTTTATTGTTATAACTTAATTTTAAACACCTCTGATACTGTACTTTACACTTTATACACTTTACTATTTACAATCTTACAAACTAAAGATGTTCACTTTGCCTGTATACGTCATCATCATAACTGTCATTACCATCATCATCATCATTATCATCATCACCATCATCTTCATCATCATCAGCAGCAGCACCACCACCACCACCAGGGCAGGAGAAGCCATTTTGTAATTCAAAGGGGGTAAAATTGCGAGATGGTAGGAGCACCAATGAACATACCTACCACTGGAGCACCGTGAGTTGGACTGAGATGAGGACTGGCTTGAGAGCGCGGGCTAGTGTTGCCAACCCTCAAACATCTCTCTGGCCTACACAGACACTAATATTACCCTACATTTCCCTTCATTACCCTATGGCTCAGGATGAATATACAGTATTACTATACTAGTTGGTACTGTTTTATTTATATGTCAGTGTATAGCAATAACAACAAAATGTGGTTTCTCTTGTTTAGTGCAAGACTAGAGCCTGGGCAGCTGATGCCCTGACAGCTGCCAGATTCATGAAAGCATTTTCTATAATGACGAGTGACATTACTTATCGATGAAGCAGTTTTTCTTTTGACATGTAGACTCTAGAGGGTAATAAAGAATTTTTAAAAGGCAGTGGTTAGGATTATTCTAACCTAACTGAACCACCATATAATTGCTAAATTCTAGCAGTTTAAGTTAAACTGTAACAGTATTAACCTAACCTTACCTAACCTAACCTAACAACCTATTTCTAACCTAACTAAACCACCAAACATAACTGCTAAACTCTAGTTGCCATAATCCTAACCACTCCCTTAGTTATTTTTTTTTTGTTTTAGCATGTTCCCTATATATATCATTTACCTTTTGCTGAAAAATAAGTATCACTCATACAAAACATTTGTAATTACCCTACATTTTGCTAAGATTTTGTAAAATTACCCTACTGCCCCACAGACCAGGAAAGGAGGCTGAATTACCCTATGGCTGGTAACACTGAGGCAAGCATTGATGCTGCCAGGCCACCACTAACCAACGGATGACCACACAAACCGCGTGGACAATACTCTGATACAGAGCACTTTCTCCGGTCCAGACTGAAGTCACATTATTCAGAATTTATTCCGAAATATCAGACATAAGTCTGGTCGACTCCTGGACTCTGATAAAAGCGAATTCCGGTGTGGTGAAGTCCGATATATTGAGATTTTACTGTACAGTATTCCCTTGAACATCCAACATAACACAGCCAAGGGCGTAACAGGATAAGGGCAATGTCCGGATACTGAGCAATACCCTTTGCTGTACCCTACCTAACCTACTACCTATACCCAACCAATATATACTTTATCCCTCCTAATTTTGGCAGTGTTCTGTGGTCTTTCAGCTCTTTATAGAGACCAAAACACACAATGGAATATGCAATATAAAACTAAAAGACTACCAATATGCACAATCTTATCCATATGTACAGTACCCCTCTTAATTTTGGCAGTGTTCTGCAGTCTTCTGGCTCTTTCGAGACATCAAAACACACATTGCATTATGCAATATAATCATAAACACTAAGAAGACACTGCATAAACAACAACAAAAACTACCTATAAGCAGTAACCCCTCCTAATTATGGCAGTGTTCTGAGGTCTTCTAGCTGTTTTTAGACATCAAAACACACATTGGAATATGCAATATAATCCTAAACACTAAGAAAACAATGCATAAACAAAAACAAAAAAAACTACCAATATGCACAGTACCCCTCCTAGTTTGGGCAGTTCTGCAGTTTTCTGGCTGTTTTTTGACATCAAACCACACATTGCAATATGCAGTATAATCCTAAACACTAAGAAAACACTGCACAAACAATAAAAAAAACAAAAATACCCTACCTATATGCACAGTATCCCTCCTAATTTTGGCAGTGTTCAGCGATCTTGCGGCTGTTTTTAAACATCCAAATACACATTGCAATATGAAACATAATCCTAAACCTAAGTAATCAATGGATTAATAACACACACACACACAGTACACTTATTGCCCAGTGAATGGAAGACAGGCATCATAACCCGCCAGGCTGCAGCAGGTCTACCGGTATCCCATGTGGTCCAGTGGCTAACACAGCCACCTAGCAAAGGTCAAGGAACTCCTCTTCCATCTGCTGAAGCTGGCTGATGAGTGGGGATGTACAGCAAGGTGATGGAGCCCTACCCACCTAAGGACTCTCTGAAGAAAGCTACATGCTCACGTCTAACGGCAACTCACCAGCTGTCGATGTGCTCAGTTGTGGGTCCGAGAGTGAAGACTGGGGTCGAGCAAGTGGTGGCTGTTGTGGCCAGGAGAAGGGGCTGGCACTCGTGGGGATGGTGGGCTTGAAGGAGTCGATCTTCGTCTGACGACAGGTGCGGCAATTTTGTCGGAGGATAACAGCGTCCCTGACTGCCCGCAGATCCACTGCCAGCTTAAGTTGCACCAACTCCCTGTCACAATGAGGGTGCTCGGCATATTTGAGCACCTGCTCAATGTTGGCCCGCAGCGCACCAAGACGAGATGAAGCGGCAGGGTGGCCGAGTCAGGGTCCTCGTCCTTGTTGCTTTCCTCCATCTGCCCCGCAGAGACAGCAGCGGTGATCTCGTCAGACAATGTCTGATAACATGGATCGCCGCCGTTGTCGTCCAATCAATCTCTCACATTGTCGAAGTCCACATCCTCACCTGCATTTCATAGCCGAAAGTGGAAATCGTCCACATCGAATCCTTCAAAGTCGTGCATAGCCTCGCATCCATGGAGATGAGACCAACCACTTGAAAAAACCCGAAAATAAACCTGGAAAAAACCCAAAAACACACCTGGGAAAACCCCGAAAAGAAACCTGGAAAAACCCCGAAAACCAAGGTTTTGATGAAGACTTCCTTCTAAGCACTGGCTGAGTTGAACACCAAAGACTTGACGTTCTAATGCCACAGATTCTCCAAGGTCCGCTCCCCACATGTGTCGACCCTTTCCTCTTCCTCAAGCACCACCATCACCTCGTTGGGAAATCTATGACGATACACTCTCTTGGCAGCCACGATAACACCTTGATCCACAGGTTGAATGAAAGCAGTTGTATTAGGTGGCAGAAACATGCACCTAATACGGCTGTTATCAGCAACCAAATCCTTCTTCGACGTATGCGCAGGGACACTGTCGAGGATCAGTAGAGCCTTCACCTGGCCACGAGGGATACCAAGTTCCTCCATTTGATAATGGATAACCTCCTTGACAAAGTGTCTGTGGAACCAATCCTGGAGATCTTTGTGGTAAACCAGGCCTTCACAGAATGGTACCACACAACATGCAGGATATCCATCAACCCATGGAGAGAATGTGGCTGTTTTGCACATCCAACAATAATGGGATTGAGGTGGTGCATCCCACTGGCACTGGCACAGCACAACACTGAAACACATTGTTTGGACAACTTCCAACCAGGCACAGTCTTCTCCGTCTCTTCTGCCTGGGTGCCGGTGAGCATGGAGAGGAAAAGGTCAGTTTCATCATCATTGTACATCTAATCGAGAGCATGGCCCTCCTTCTCGATCAGGCACCGCACTTTCTGGTGAAATGGCTCAGCATCCTCCACTGCCGCATTCAAAGCCTCTCCACGTGCCTTACGGCCAGTAAGTCCATGTCAAAATTTGAATCGGAAGAGCCAACCCTCAGATGCCTGGAAGTTGTGCACGCTGTGCAGGTGTGCAAACTTTTCGACTGCAGCCTTCAAGGTCCCACATACAAGCATGCCGGCACCCCACTGCCGGTGGAACCAAACCAAAGTCGACTGGTTGATGCTGGCGTGGCGGGGATGGGACATCACCTTCCGGTTACCTTCGCGAGTGGTATTGCTGTACTCCTGTCTGAACAAGTCAGTTTGTCCTGTGATTTCATGATATCATACAAAGTTGAATAGGCCAAGTCACAATCATGCAAAATGTGTGAAGCTGGCCAGCCTGCGTAATCTTGCCCTATATCCCACACTTCTTCTCCAAGTCAAAACCCTCCTCTTGCATTTCTCAGGTGGTGGTGGTGGGGCCATCATCACACACACAAGAATGCCACAGAGGAGAATTAGGGCCTGCAGAAGGTAGGGCACCAACATAAATGCAACAATGGAGGCAGCCATTGCTTAACCTCAGCCTAGCATGTCCACATGCACAAAGACAAAGGCAGGCACCGAGATGCGGCACCACTGGGGAGTGTACGGCATTGTTATGTCTCTACCCACGCTTGGCTATAAGCATGCAAGCAAAATGCAACACTGACCTACGAGTGCAAAGGTCCTTTTTGCTCACCCAGGCAAATGTCGCAACGTGGCAGAAACACTCGGCCCGCGTACATCATGTGCTTAAAGGGTACCCAATTAATCCAGACAGCAATGCAACTCTGACCATTCAGTAAGGGAGCAGATAGCCGTGCGTGGCCTGGAGTTTCCGACTAATCTGGGCAGCTGTGAGATTTCGACCATTCCGCAGGGAGCCGGACAGCCATTCTCGATCAGCTTGTTTGTTATGCTCTGTCTTCCTTGCACACTGCCAGAATGTTACTGGTGATTGGGGTGGCCAGGGGATTTTGACCATTTGTTTGTGAGCAAGACAGCCATTCTTGCTCAGCTTGTGAGTTAAGTCTGTTTTCCTCGCATGCTGCCAGCATGTTTCAGGTGATCGGGGTGGCTGGGGGATTTCGACCATTCGGCAGGGATCTGGAAAGCTTTGTTTGCTCTGCTTATGGGTTATGGTATACTGACTGCACGTGGACAGAAAGGCCGGTGAGCCTCCCAACACTTTTTTTTGCTTGGTAGGCTGGCCAAGCTGCCAAAGCTGGAACTTTCATGTCCGGTTATGGACAAATAAATCCAGATACTGACCTAATACAGCCGAGGCCTAACGTCAGTATACGGAGCATGACCAGATACCAAGCGTCTAGATAATTGAGGGATTACTGTACAGTCTTTTCTTTCTCTGCACTCTAGCAGTTGATTGCGTGTGATTTCAAATATTTTTACCTAAGTGACTGACTAATCATTTGACTCTGGCTCACATCAGAGTTATTATTGATAACAGTTATTTTAACCCCTAAAAAACGGGCATCGGAATGTATTGTAAAGCTCAGGACAGGCATAAACGGAGGGTGCGATATGGTGAGGGGTTTGTGTTTTTTTTTTTTTGCGGGGGGGGCTGGTGTAGGGGTGGTGGGAGTGCAGGGGGTGGGGGGGCGTGGAGGGGGGGGGGGGGGCGGGGGGGGGGGGGG
>JAGKTI010003601.1:29993-56324 GCA_018397915.1 Birgus latro
ATCTGTGAAATACAACTATCAAGTGTTAGCCTATGGATGAAGGGGCTGACAATGCTGAGCTCTTAAGTTCCTTGTGCCTTGTGCCATTCTAGCACTAAAGTACACTCGACCCTCGATTTGGCGGACCCCTATTTCCCGGATTTCGGATTTCACGGACATGGGCTGAGGCCAGACAATATTATCAAATGCTGGAAAATGACCATACAAGCCCGGGATTCTCACAAAAGTCTGGCCATTATTCTCTCATATAAAATTATAAGCAGTCTGCTGCACAAGACAGTATAATTTTAGCAAGGTTTTGACTCGATAAAGGCCATTTTTAACACACACAAGAAGATATTTTTATACATGAAATGCATCTTGGCCACCAACCTACTTCACACCACCAGTTCCTAACTCATGACAATATCCCATTTGCCTCTTACCTTTCTCAAATGCCACTATAAACAGTTTATTGCATAACACAGTAAAGTTTAAAGAAGGCTTGGACACAATAAAATTCATAATAATAATAATAAAAAAAATCTTAAGGACAACGTCAACGGAATCCATTCCTACACAGCTCACCCGACTCGGTGCGACTAAATGCCGAATCGGCACTTTTCACTGGAAAATATTTAATTTTTTTTTGCCACAGTGGATCATACACACCTAATTATCTGAAATCTGCTAAAAAAAAAAAATTGTACTTAATATAACTGAATTTAAAAATTAGGTTGCAGAGCTAAAATGCGCCAAAGTTAACAGATATTTCCCCTTCAGATCGTCAGCACACCTTGACAGACTTCTATTTTGCATAAATATTTATTTTGAGTACAAAAAATGTATCTGCGTTGTAAATCGATATTTATTACAAAACAAAAGTCTGTCAAGGCGAGTTGTTAGGCTAGAGGGAAAACACTTCTGCTAACTTTAATCAATTTTCACTTTGAATCCTGATTTTCTATTAATAATTAAATTAAGCACAAATTTTATACTGAATTTCAAATAATTAGGTGTGCAAACATATATGGTGATAAAGATTAAAATACCTCCCAATTAAAATTGCCAATTAAGTTCAAGATCAAGACCACATTCGATGATTGCGTGTTTATATTGGTTTCAGGACAATTCGCCATCACAGCAATAACAAGACAATTCATAGTCATTAATGACGACAGCTATGGGTGACACTAGAAAATAATTCAAAGACGACTACAGTGAGAAAGAAAAAGTTAATTATTGACTGAAGGTGCAACTAACAAATAACATCCAAAGCCTATTCTACTGAACATACACTCTGATGGATCCCCCAGAAATATAGTCATTAAAGTACTGATTAGTTAATAATAAGTATATTTACAGAATAAAGGGGAATCGTCCAGGGTGCAAATTGTCCTGACAGGGAATCATCCATATTTTGACAGGGAATTGTTTGACGGCGAACTGTCTTGGAACCTTTGAATCTCGGTCAGCTGATGAGTGGTTAGCTCACCTTGTGGTGTTCCATTCCTCATTCATTTTCCTCTTTTTCCTCAGCTTTCTGGTCTTCTATCATACCCTCCACATTCTCATCAACAACTGTTTAAACAACCATTCTTAGGATTGTACCTAGCAAAATACTGCTATTCTGTCAGTTATTACTATTGTTATTGTGTCAGTGGAAAAGTAGGGCTTTGGATTGTGAATGGAAAAGTAGGGAATGAGAAGGTGGATGGAGTGGTTGGTGAGTGGGGTGTGCCTGCAGAGATAGATGAGAATGGCAGTGCTTTAGTGGACATTTGTGCTGAGAGGGGGTTGGTGGTAGTTAATACCCTCTTCAGGCACAAAATGACCCATAGGTATACATGGCGAGTGGTGAGAAGAGAGGATGGGGGAATGAATGAACGGAAGGCAATGACTGACTATGTGTGTGTGGATGAAAGGATGAGAAGATGTATAATGGATGCAAGAGTATATAGAGGTTGGGGGAGTGGACTTTCTGACCACCACTTGGTGGTGGCCAGAATCAGAATCCAAACAAGATGGAGGAAGCGAAGAAGGGAAAGACAGGAGGAAGTATTTGTTACAAGGAGGGTAGAAAAGTTACAAGAGGATGGAATAAAGGCTGAATATAGAAGGGAAGTGGAGGAGCGATTGGGAAAATATAGATTGGAGCAGATGGGGGATGTGGAGGGTGTGTGTAAGGTATTCACAGAAGAAATCTGTGCAGCATGTGAGGTGGTGTGTGCAGTGAAGAGAAGACGAAAGGGGGTTCAGGGAACAGCATGGTGGACTGAAGAGGTGAGAGAGGCTGTGGCACAAAAGAAGAAAGCATATAATGAGTGGATGAGGAACAGGGGCGACGAAGAAGCTGGGAGACAGACGAGAGAGTTATATGTAGTGAGGAGGAGAGAGGTGAAAAGATTAGTGAGAGAGAGTAAGAGAGTGGATGAGGAATTTGGAAGGAATTTGAGTGCAAAGTGGAGGGAATGTAAGAAAATGTTCTGGAAAGAGGTAAAGAGAGCTAGACAGGGTGCCAATGAAGTCAGTGGGGGTGTGAAAGATAAAAATGGTAGATTACTTGTGGAGAAGGGAGAAAAAGTAAACAGATGGAGAGAACACTTTAATGAACTGTTGAACATACAGAATGAAAGTAATGCAAGTATAAGTGGCTGGGGAATGGCAGGGAGAAGGAGGGTTGTGAGAAGAGAGGAAGAAATCGCCAGGATGGAAGTGGTGGAAGCAATGAAGAAAGTTAAAATGGGGAAAGCCCCAGGAATTGATGGAGTGTGTGGTGAAATGCTGAAGCATGGGGGAGAGATAGTAACAGAATGGATGTGGAAGGTGTGCAGATTGGCTTGGGAGGAGGGTAGAGTCCCGGAGGATTGGAAGTCAGGTATAATTATTCCTCTGTACAAAGGAAAAGGGGAAAAAGCAGTGTGTGGTAATCATAGGGGCATTTGCCTTCTCAGTGTAATAGGAAAAATATATGGTAGGATACTTATTGACAAGAGTTAGGGAAATTACTGAGGAATTAGTTGGAGAAGAACAAGGAGGTTTTAGGAAGGGAAGAGGTTGTGTAGACCAGATATTCATTCTTAGATCCTTAGTGGAAAAGTTTCTAGAGAAGGGCAAGAAGTTGTATGCAGCCTTCATGGATCTGGAGAAAGCATATGACAGGGTGGATAGACAAGGTTTGTGGAAGGTATTAAGAATATATGGAGTGGATGGGAAGTTGTTGAAGGCAGTGAAGAGTATGTATGAGGGTGCTAAGGCTGCAGTGTGTGTGGATGGCAAACTGAGTGAATCTCCATTTGAAGGTTGGATTGAAACAAGGATGTGTCATGTCTCCATGGTTGTTCAATCTGTATATGGATGGGGTTATAAAACTGATACAAGGTCGGGCAGTGGATGTTGGAGCGGCCCTAGTGAGAGAGGGCAGTGTTTGGAAACTCCCTGTACTGTTGTTTGCAGATGATACTGTGTTGTTGAGTGAAGGCAAAGGGGAGCTGCAAGGCTTGGTAGATGAGTTTGGGAGAGTGTGTAAGAAACGGAATCTAAAGGTGAATGTGGGGAAGAGTAAAGTGATGGTCTTCGAGAGAAGTGAAGCCAGTGAGTGTACAGTGAGATTGGATGGGAAGGAAATGGAGAATGTGAGTGAATTTAAGTACTTGGGCAGTGTGATGAGTAAGGATGGTAGTCTGGAGAGTGAAGTGCTCGAAAGGGTACAGCAGGGAAGGAAGGTTGCTGGTTCGTTGAAAGCAGTGATAAGAAACAGGGAGGTGAGCATGGAAGTGAAAAAGTTGTTACATGACAGTATTGTGATACCAACTCTGACATATGGAAGTGAAGCTTGGACCCTGTTGGAAGGACAGAAGTCAAGAGTGAGAGCAGTGGAAATGAGTTATTTGAGAGGAGCATGTGGAGTCACATGGAGAGACTGACTAACAAATGAGGAAGTGAAGGAGCGTTGTGGTGAGGTTGAGGACGTGATGGGAAGCGTTAGGAGAAACACGTTAAGGTAGTTTGGGCATGTGGAGAGGAAGGAGAGTGAAAGATTGACGAGGAGAGTGTATGTGAGTGAGGTGGAGGGGGCGAGAGGGAGGGGGAGGCCGAGGATGAGATGGAGGGATGGAGTGGAGAGGTATATAAGAGAGGGGGGTGTGTGAGTTGGAAGCGTGGTAGTGAAATGGCAGGGGACAGAGTAACATGGAGGCGATTTGTTTGTGGCCACCCCGTTCGGGATTGAGGCGTCTGGCAATAGATAGATAGATAGTTATTATTTTATGTACTGTGTATGTTAGTTATGTTGGTATAGGTTGCCTTCATTTCAGAATGCTCTAGAATATTGGAATAATTGCCGGAAAATATCGGAGAATTCAGACAAAGTATGGTAATAGTCCGGGGAATGGTATGTGGGGCTGGACTTTTGCGATTCCCAGACTGGTCTCCCCCCTTCTAGTCTGGGAAATCGAGGGTCAAGTGTAATTAAATGGTGTACAAAGGAGTACAAAGGAAAGCAAACAGCAACAGACCTTATGGTCCTTTCGAGGCTGTTTGTTACAGAGTAGACTATGACTACAAGATCTAACTCTATATGATGAAGGATAAGGATAGTAAAGCAGGAAGGCTCCCCTCACCTCCAAACCCTCCAGTCAAAACTGGCAACAAAAAGTGAGAAAAACCACCATGCAGCATGGAAAAACTGACATGGAAATTCCATAGGAAAGACTGAAAAGGAAAAGCTACATTCTATAATACATTATAAGTTACCAGTATGAATAACCTGAAAGAGAAAGTAGTAAAGTACAATGAATAAACGAATAAATAAATAACGCATGACACTGAAAGAGAAAGTAGTAAAGTACAATGAATAAACGAATAAATACATAACGCATGACACTATG
Source organism: Birgus latro (assembly GCA_018397915.1). Lineage (NCBI taxonomy): Eukaryota > Metazoa > Arthropoda > Malacostraca > Decapoda > Coenobitidae > Birgus > Birgus latro. The sequence continues at coordinate 34,862 of JAGKTI010003601.1, forward strand.
TACCGGTACACTGTGTCAATGGGGCGTCTGCGGACAATGAGACTCTGTAGACATAACAACGTGAATACGGTAATCCCGTGGTCTCAGTTGGACTCTGTGGGAATTCAAAAGATACAGATACACGTGAATATAGCTAACAATCCCATGGTCTCAGATGGACTCTGAGGGAATTCAAACGATTTTCGACTTCTTGTTTTTTGGCTGAAACCTTCTTTTTTGGTGAGAAACATCGAAAATTCATAGTGAAATCGCGATCCTGAGGTAAAAAAAAATGTTGATACAGGTGTCAACCTTACGTTTTCCTTCTTTTTCAGGGTACCTGGCTAAGAAAACGAACTATGGAAGGGTTGACTAATTCAAGCCACTTTAAATTACGTATTTATTTCATTTATTTGGTACGAATTTATGTGTGGTAAAAGTCTATAATGGTTTTCACACAATAATATAGGCGGTTATAAGCATTGTTTACTTACCCAAAACCCGAGTATATGGCACCTTCCTTTACGACATTACCACCTCATCACTTCTGTTTGTTTCTACCTCTAGCTACTTTATTTCTTTGTCCTCCACCTCAGGAATCACTTTCACCGTGAATTTCGTCATTAGAGAGACCGTGGGGCAACATACCTTTACAGGCTAGGTTACTGCTAACAGGTGAATTGCCCAGTGTGGGGGGAGGGGGGGGAAGTGGGGGTTAGGAGGGGCCAGGCAGTATCCCCGCTTGACAGCAGGTAGAGGAAGGTCTCCCACATATGCCTACCAAAAATCACCCGCGAATGTTGAAAAATGTGCACACAATGGGCCTTGCAATTGCGTGACGTACGATGCACGTCGTTGGGTCTGTCCAGAAAAAAGTAGCGACGTGCATCGTACGTCGATGGGACTCGGCGGGTAAAAGCTTAGTACTGTATTACAATTTACTACATTGGGGGGTAATTTATTCCATATATTTACAACTCTACTGAAGAAGAAATGCTTGGCTTCATGCGACTGGAATTGTTTGCCAATTATTTTATGCCCACTGCCTCTAGTATAATTCGAGTGATCAACTGTGAAGTATTTATCGACAGCCATGTTATCCCGTCCTTTGAATATTTTGAATACTGTACTTGAATTAAATCTCCTCATATCCTCCGTTTGGTTAGGGTAAAGAGATTCAGGGCTTCTAAACGTTCCTCGTACGGTTTATTTCTCAATCTAGGTATCATCTTTGTCATCCTTCGCTGCACTCTTTCAAGCTTTTCCATATCCTTTTTATAATATGGTGACCAAAACTGAACGCAATACTCCAAGTGCGGGCATACTAAGGAATTATACAAAGTGAGAATGATATTATCGGACTTATATTCAAATGCTCTGCCTATGAATCCAATCAATTTATTGGCTTTTCTTACTGCTTCTGTACACTGTTTGCTTTGTTTCAAATCGTCTGTTATTATAACTCCTAAGTCTTTTTTGTGGTTTACCCTATCGAGTTCAACATTATTCATGCTATAACTAGCTCTTATATTTTTACTGCCAATATTTAGCACTTTGCATTTATTAATATTAAAATCCATTTGCCAGACTTGGGCCCAGTTAAACAGCTGATCAAGATCTCTCTGAATTGCTTGTCTTTGCAGTGCTGTATCTGCTCTGTTATCTATTTTAGTATCATCAACAAATTTTGAAATCTTACAACACAATCCTTCGTCAATATCATTTGCATATATTAAGAAAAGAACAGGACCTAACATGGAACCCTGTGGCACTCCACTTGTACCGTTTATCCAGTCTGACTCTTTTCCATTTATTACAACTCTTTGCTTTCATCCAGAGAGCCAATCTTCTACCCAACCGAGAACATTGCCGCTGAAGCCATGTGCCTTTAACTTCTGAAGGAGTCTTTTGTGTGGAACTTTGTCAAAAGCATTTTGAAAATCTTGGTAGACCACATCAACAGATTTAGTCTCATCATACATATTCAGTATAACATTGAAAAAGTCCAGCAGATTCGTGAGGCAAGAGCAATTATTACGAAAACCATGTTGCGAATCTTTGATGAGATTGTTTGTTTCTAAGTGTTTCACAAACTTGTCTCTGATAATTCAAGCAATTTGCAAACTACCGATGTTAAACTAATTGAGCGGTAGTTTTCTGGTTGGGCTCTGTTGCCCTTTTTGAATATTGGGGTTAGGTTAGCAAGCTTCCATTCATGTGGCACCTTACTGCTCTTAAGTGATAAGTTGAAAAGTTCAGACAAAGGCTTTGATATTTCATTCTGTAGTTCCTTCAAAACACCTGGAGATATTTTGTCCGGTCCTGGTGTTTTATTCTCTTTTAATTTGTTTATTGCAAGCAGTACCTCGCGATTGCTAACTGTGATGTCAATGATTATGTTGTCCTCTTCTATAGGAATAGGGGAAACAACAGGAATAGTATGAACAGTATATTTTCTTTTGTAAATACAGTAAGACCTCACTATAACGGACTAATTGGGGCCCAAGCCATTCCGAAAAATGCGAAATTCCGATAAAAGCGACATCCGGACTTACCCCTGCTAATCCGGACTTTTTCCGATATATCAGACATTAGTCCGGATTGAATCAGTGGTTTTCACCACCATTGCAGTACTGTACTGTGTTATACCTTCACTACATTAATCAAATGGTATAATACTGTACTGTGCACTGGAAAACATGTCTTTTACCTGTCTTATTGTGGTGAGCATAGCTGAAATGGTCAGGCAGTCCGGACTGCTTCTGGCTTTATCGGACTTTTTCCGACATATAGGAGTTTAGTCCGGTAGCTCCTTGAGTCCGATAAAAGCGAATTCCGGTCTATTGAAGTCCGTAATATCGAGGTGTTACTGTACTGACGCAAAGAACGTATTAAGAATTTTCGCCATCATAATTTCATCATCAGTGTGCTCTCCGTTATCTGTAATTAAGGGACCGATTGTTGGAGTTATTACCTTTTTGCTTCTTATGTAACTGAAAAATTCTTTGGGATTTGATTTACTGATACTTGAAATATATGCCTCAAGGTTTTTCTTACTGTGGAGCTGGACTTCTACGATTCCCGGACAGGTCTCCCCTCCTTTTAGTCCGGGAAATCGAGGGTCAAATGTAATTAAATGGTGACATAACCTTTCACAGTCCTCAAATACATGAATACAGTTTAGTACTACAGTACATCTTCAGGAACAAGCAGGTGCCGAAAGAGCAGAAACTGCCGAATGACCGGAAAAACCTGCCAGAAGTTTCTAACAATCACGGTCGGTCACCACAATGCAATCAGTGTCTAGCAAGTATTATTGGTCAACCCTACACACTAAATAAAGTACTTAATAAACAACTTATATTTAATGTATTTAATAATACAATACACATGAACTTACCTTTACCTAGGTGTATTTACATACGTACACATGAAAGCACTAGTTTCTCCCCCCCCCCAGTAGCCGGAGTAGCAGCCAGTGAGCTACCAGGTGATCAAACAGCCCACACCCACCGCCCCTAACCCAACCCCAGTTTAAGCGTTGTTGGACAGATATGGAACAGCCAAAGCTGGTGATGTTACAACATGTCATGATTGTTTTTATAGACAATCAGAACCAGTAGGGGTAAGTATATAAAACTATTTAATGTGTAACACTGTGCTGTTAACCACAACATATGAAAAAGGCACGAAAATGAAAGAAGACCTATAATGTATTATGTGGTATTGTCTATATACTTACGTCCCATATTATCGATCTATCTATCTACTGCCAGATGCCATAATCCTGTAAGGGGTGGCCATTTTTGACTTTATTTGTTTTACAGGGAGGGGCACACACAGAGGAGGAGAAACACACTGAGGTGGTTTGGCCATGTGAAGAGGATGGAGACCGAGAGACTGACGAGGAGGGTGTATGCGAGTGAGGTGGAGGGGGAGGCCAAGGATGAGATGGAGGGATGGAGTGGAGAGGTACATGAGAGAGGGGCGTGTGTGAGCTGGAAGCAGGGCAGTGAAGTGGTGGGGGACAGAGTGACATGGAGGCGATTTATTTGTGGCCACCCCTTACAGGATTATGGCATCTGGCAATAGCTAGATTTTTTTTTTTTTTAATGCAAGGAAGAAGGAACCAAAGGCCACAGGCCTGCATACTGTTCCTTCCAAGAATAAACAAAAACAATACAAAAGAGAGCCAAATTCAAGATCCGTTCAATTCAAGATGCATGGACACACTGCGTGTGAAAGACTGGAGATCATAGGAAGTAGGAAATACAGACAGAGGAAGACAGTTCCAGAGTTGACCTGTTGCATAAATGAAGGACTGGGAGTAACGGTTAACTCTTGCATTAGAGAGTTGGACAGAAAAGGGATGAGAGTTTGTTGCTAGACGGGTACTACGTGCCCGTCGTAGAGGTGGAGGGATGCAAGCAGACAGTTCAGAGGAACAGTTACCATTGAAGTAGCAATAGAAGAGAGATAAAGATGCAACAGTGCGGCGAAGAGACAAAGGTTGAAGGGAATCAGTAAGAGGAGGAGAGTTAATGAGACGAAAAGCCTTTGACTCCACCCTATTGAGAAGAGCTGCATGTGGGGAGCCTCCCCACACATGAGTTGTACTCCATACACGGACGAATAGTCTTTCTGATTCTGTATATCATAGAGTGGTAGATCCAACACTGTATTCCTTCAATGCACTTCTGCTTACTCCTCATTCTACCTTGCTATGTACAGTACCAGGGGTGTCTGTAGGATTTTTTGTAAGGGAGGCAAAATAAAAGAAATTATACATATATATGTGGTTATAATATATCAAAATACACACACTCCAAATAGGAATAAGCATATACTTACTTGAGTTACACAGCTTACATCATGTGCATAAAGTGACAGGAATAACTCAAAGGAACAAAAATGTTCGTGATGACTGGGAATGTTCAAACACACTTTGGAATTCCAAGGGGAGGGCAACTGCCCCCCCTTGCTCCCCTCTCCGGATGCCCATGCTATGCACTGTATTTCTATTTTCTGTTTCAAAGTAAGTACAACTCTTTTCCTCTTGTTTCCACCACTCTGGTTCACTTTGAGAGGAACCACTGCAATACTTATCAGTGATAAGTACACAAGACCAAGCAGGGTACATCCAAATATAATGTGTACATATGGTGGATGGTCCGACGCCCGCCCTAGAAGCATCGGAAACAACTGCGGATGGCGCAAAAGGAGCCCGCCAAGTCTGAATTTTCAGTTAGACCTCTGATTTCTTTGGTAAAATGAATTGGGAATTAACTAGCAAAACCTTTGGTTCATCGCATTTTCTGGCTGAAAGACTGTCATATAATCGAGACTATATCACCAGATTTTATTCAGCTTATGAAAGACTTCAATCTGAAGGAGTTAGAGGTTAAAATGTGGACCAAGATATGAGATCATCAATGGTCATAATTACAGTATTATACAATTTCAACCAAGAAAGAGAGCACCTCACAAACTACCACAACTCTAAACTCAATAAGACAGCCACTAAATACAGCTGGCATCTGTAATTCTTGTTTGTGAAATACAGTACAACAATATAGTCAGGGGACAGTTTTCCATAAGTCCACTGAGTCTGATATACAGTACATCCTTCAACTTTGTGAACTTTAACTTTGCGAATCACCAATCTTGCGAGGTAGTTCCAAGTCATTTATTTTTTAACATTTATGAACTTTGCGAGCGATCACACACTTTGCGAGGTCGAGTGGGGGTAAAGTCGTCTTCCCGCACTACTTTGCCACGCGGAGTAGTGACGTCGTGGTTCGCTGGGCGTACTGTGCCTCCTAGTTCGGTGTTCTGCCGCCCCGCCACGTTTGTTTACACCACAGTAGTCGCACCCAAGCCTTGCCCCGCCACCAGTCCCGTACACCACGCCAGTCTTCACATCAGTGTAAATATGCATTTTTTCTTTTTTATGTTTCTTACCTATGATGTTTTCATAATAATATTACTGCACAATACATCAGTCCATGTTTGTTTCATTTATCATCATAAAATTAAGAGGTAGAGTCGAGAGAAAGAGTGGGAAAAAGTGCTTACCTTGGGGTGATGTCGACCAATTTACCTTTATTGCATATATTTAATTGTTTAAACTTTGCGAATTTCGATTTTGCGAGGTTTTTTGTCGACCATATTCTCGCAAAATTGGAGGAAGCACTGTACTTCAGATACAGAGCATGTCTGCTGCTTTCCTCCCTGACACATCATATCAATGAGCATCATCTGTGGGCTGAGAAGCATACTCTGTTTGATGTCTCTTTCAACAAAAGGTGGTCAGGCTCCAGAGGGCAGTGAGAAACAGAAGCGGTGACAGGGTAATAGATGACCTTGTGTTCTCGACCATACTGCAATGCTTTGAGATGGAACCAGCTGATATACCTACATGCAGAATATTATTCACCTAACTGCCTAACAAAGCTATTACATGCCCTTCCCCCACCCGGTCATATTCATCAGCACTACAAAATTCACAAAATTATACACCATGGCATTCAGCTTTAGTTAACTTAACCACTTCAATAGGAAAACAACTTAAAGCTATATTTTGGAAACTGTTAAACTGACATCTTGACTGAAGGGATTAACTCCCCTTGTTTGTTTGAGATTACACACAAACAGGAATCAAGTTACCACACAGCTTAACAGAATATCTGCTGACAAAGTTGATTGATTTCATCCCGTTTACTTTGCACTACTACAAAAATAAACCTGTATCTTGAGACTTCTTTTACACCTGACATTACCATCATCAAATATTTTCTCAGGTGTGCCTCACTGACTCTGCTCACAAGGTTCACTAATTTGTTTATACAGGTGAACAGCCAAAATACTCAACCTTAATTCTAAGCTCAGCAGTTTCTGTGGTTCACCTGTGTCTATCCAACAAGACATGGGCAGTTCATTTACAACAGCAAAGGTATAACCCTCCACTTAGTGTGGTAATTTATCTGTGTGACTTACGGTGTATGACAAGGAATTAAGTAATGTATATGAATTATAAATACTCATCGTTATAATTCATGGAATATTTTTCTTTGTGAGTTATCTATGTTGATACAGTATTGTGTATCCAGTTTAAAAATATGCACATCATTGCAAATACAAACTGATAATGCAAGTAGTCTTTTAGACATCATTGTCAGATAGCATAATCTGTCTTATGCAGCAATATTCTATCCTAATTAATTTAACTCTCAGTATCTTGATTATACTTTCTTGTGCTTTTGTATTTCCCTGTTCCTGTCCTTGGATTCTGCACACCTCAATTATAGCATAAAATACTGTAATGGAAAACAGGAGTATGATGATGCATACTTCTTTGATTTTCCATGGAATGATTATTGCTTCCATGGCCGGGAGCCATCTGAGTGTGCCTTGCGCATTACGGAGGTTATTCTCTCAGGCATGGAAGCATACATTCCTTTCTCATATCCTCTGACTAATGCAAGAAAGCCTTGGTTTAATCACGCTTGTTCTAATGCTGTCTGCAACAAGGAGAGGGCCTATAAGAGGTACCGGAGCCGACCCACCCCTGAATCACACCTTTTATATATTTCTGCCCGGAATCATGCTAAGTCTGTTCTTCGCTCTGCTAAAAACAATTTCATCCGTGCTAAATGTTCCCAATTCTCCAACTCGAACTCTTCTCGCTCCTTCTGGCACCTTGCCAAAAACCTTTCTAACAACTTTACCTCATCATCCTTCCCTCCTCTTTTCTACTCTGATGGCTCTGTAGCTATTTCTTCTACTGATAAAGCAGATCTCTTTGCTCAGACTTTCTCCTACAATTCCACCTTAGATGATTCCGGTGCTATTCCTCCATCACTTCCCCCCTCTGACTTCCTATTGTCTGACATTAAAATATCTTCAGCTGTTGTGTTCTCTGCCATTACTGGCCTCAATACTAATAAGGCATATGGTCCTGATGGAGTCCCTCCTGTTGTCCTCAAAAGCTGTGCTTCTGTGCTTACACCCTGCCTAGGTAAACTCTTTCGCCTTTGTCTCTCAACTTGTACCTTTCCTTCTTGCTGGAAGTTTGCTCTCATTCAGCCAGTCCCAAAGAGGGGTGACCATTCCCAACCCTCTAACTATTGTCCAATTGCTTTAACATCCTGCGTATCAAAAGTTTTCGAGTCAATTCTTAACAGAAAAATTTTAAAGCACCTTTCCTGTCACAACCTTCTTTCTGATCGTCAGTATGGGTTCCATCAGGGACGCTGCACTGGCGATCTTCTCACCTACCTTTCAGACTCTTGGTCATCCTCCCTTCGGGACTTTGGCGAAAGCTTTGTCATTGCACTTGACATCTCAAAGGCTTTCGATCGAGTCTGGCATAAATCTTTAATTTCCAAACTGCCCTCCTACGGTTTCTATCCTTCTATCTGTGCCTTCATCTCTAGCTTCCTTTCTGGTCGTTCTATAGCTGCTGTTGTAGACGGCCATCGTTCCTCTTCTAGACCTATCAACAGTGGTGTTCCTCAGGGCTCTGTCCTATCACCTACTCTCTTCCTTTTATTCATCAATGACCTTCTAAGCTGTACATCTAACCCTATCCACTCATATGCTGATGATTCCACCCTTCACCTTTCCATTCGGTTCCCGCAACGTCCATCTCAGCAGTTACTTCAACAAAAAAGAGATGAGGCTATGGCACACCTAATGTCTGATTTGGCTCGTATCTCCGATTGGGGTAAAAATAATCTTGTTATTTTCAATGCATCAAAAACTCAGTTTTTACACATATCAACCCGACAAAATCTTCCTCAGGATTACCCACTAATGTTTAATAATGAACAATTATGTCCTGCATCATCCTTGAACATGCTTGGAGTTTCATTCTCTCAGGATTTGTCTTGGAAAGAACATAGTACATCTCTTGTGAAATCTGCTTCCAAGAGATTAGGTGTGCTATGCCGATTCCGAACTTTCTTTACCCCGCACAGTTGTTGACCTTGTACACGGGTTTTATTCGCCCGTGTATGGAGTACAACTCTCATGTGTGGGGAGGCTCTCCATATGCAGCTCTTCTCAATAGGGTGGAGTCAAAGGCTTTTCGTCTCATTAACTCTCCTCCTCTTACTGATTCCCTTCAACCTTTGTCTCTTCGCCGCACTGTTGCATCTTTATCTCTCTTCTATCGCTACTTCAATGGTCACTGTTCCTCTGAACTGTCTGCTTGCATCCCCCCACCTCTACGACGGGCACGTAGTACCTGTCTAGCAACAAACTCTCATCCCTTTTCTGTCCAACTCTCTAATGCAAGAGTTAACCGTTACTCCCAGTCTTTTATTTATACAACTGGTCAACTCTGGAACTGTCTTCCTCTGTCTGTATTTCCTACTTCCTATGATCTCCAGTCTTTCAAACGCAGTGTGTCCATGCATCTCGAATTGAACGGATCTTGAATTTGGCTCTCTTTTGTAATGTTTTTGCTTTTTCTGGGAAGGAACAGTATGCAGGCCCATGGCCTTTGGTTCCTTCTTCCATGCATAAAAAAAAAAAAAAAAAATACCTGATATATGCAGTGAGCACATTTTTATTCTTCATCAAGGCAATATTGCACTGTACCCTTCAACCAGTAACTCTTAAGTTAAAGAAAATAATCTGGTGTTGGCCACAGCCATACTAAGCATGATTTTGGGCTCAGAGGGTTAAAATTTAGTACTAACTGGTGTATATAGAGTTCATGCTTGAAATTACCATGATGCTCACCATCCACTCACCCAATGTAGTGCTGCTCTTGGATGCCTACTCTCTTCTTTCCTTCTTTCTTTGCTTCCTCTCTCCTCTGTCTTTCTTTCCTTCATTCTCTCCTCTTCCTTCTGTCTACGGATGACTCTACACTGAGTGACAAGCCAAATGGTTTCCTGTACACCAGGAAACCACTTACTACACTGGCTGGTAACCATATAACCAAATTATTGTGCCTGGTGGTTTAGTGGGTTACTACGGTGCTCCAATCAGATTAAGACTGTGTAGGTTTATATCCAAGGGGTGGTTGGAGTTTATTGCTCATGTAATGCCACTCAGGGATGAGTGAGGCTGGTCACTTTCATCTTAAATGTCAGGACCAACTTGCCTATCCCAGGGTTCCTATGCTCCTCACAGGGCAACATAGGATTGGATGATGGATGGATGGATATGTGACTGCTACTGTACAAACATACATTACAGTTCAATATTTCTAAATAACTTCTTGTATCTAAATAATATTAACAGTAAATGAAACTTTTATGAAAATGTAGTTTTGGGAGTGGATCTAGATTGCCAAGTGGGTGCAGCAGCTCAAGGATATGAAGGGGTCCATGGAGGATACGCATATGATACGAGGAATGTGGAAGGTGAGAGGATACTAGAGTTCAAAGAAGTAATGAACATGATTGTGTGCAACATGGATTTTAGGAAAAGGGAGAGCTGGCTGATGACATATGAGGAGTACAGAATACAAGTGGCAAACTCACCAGGACCCATCATTTTCTGTCTGTGAAAAAGTGGTAAATATGCCTCTCATATTCTAGACTCCTGAGCAAACTCACTAGGACCCCCAGATTTCTCTTTTTCTTCTTCTTCTTTTTTAAAATACATATACAGTACTTCAGTCCTCCCTCTATCACTGTGTAAAAATGTGGAAAGTTCGCCCCTCGTGTTCTAGACTCCACATGAGTCCACAGGCAACAGTAACCAGACTGACTATTTCCTGATCCGAAGGACTGGCAGGAGGTTAGTCAAGGATGTAAAAGTCATGAGGAGCAAAAAGGGCGTGAGGCAACACAAAGTACTGATTTTTGGCATGGTACTAACGAATCAGGTACTGAGGAAAATGACATATGCACCTAGGAGGAAAACATGGTAGTTGAAAAACCAAGCAGAATGGGATGCCTTCTCATAATAATAATCCATCCATCATCCAATCCTACGCTGCCCCATGAGAAGTGTAGGAGCCCGGTGCGGGGCAAGTTGGTCCGGACATTTAAGATGAGAGCAACCAGCCTCACTCAACCCTAAGTGGTATAACATGAACAATAAACCTCAAACACCCCTTGGATACAAACCTTCACTGGCTCAATCCAACTGGAGTGCCATTATTACCCACGAAACCACCAGGCACCATAATTTGGTTATATGATTACCACCCAGCATTGTAGATGGTTTCCTGGTGTGCAGGAAACCATTTGGCATGTCACTCAGTGTAGAGTCACCCATAGGCAGAAGCAAGAGGAAAGAATGGAGGAAAGAAAGTCGGAAGAGGGGGAGGCGGTGGCTCGATCGGTAGAGAGGTGGCTTGCAGTCTCGGCGGACCCAGGTTCGAATTCTCACTGGGGCAGGGAACGGTTTAAGGATTCGAATCTCATTAAATCAGGCTTTACTGATCTACCAGATGACCAGCCGACATGTAGTAAAAATACCCCCACTAATACCAATACACCAGTCCTGTATGAGACAGCCCTAGCATGTATTCAATATGGACGGTGGGTGTTAGCGCCGAAGTGGTGACATGCAGAGGTGTTGGTATGTAGGAGGACTGCTGGGCCTTGATAGCAGGCTGTGAAGCCTATGCCCAGAGTTGGACACATAAAAAAAAAAAAAAAAAGTCACCCGTAGGCAGAAAGACGAGGAAAGAATGAGGTACAGCAGAACAGGAAGGAAGGAAAGAAGGAAGGAGGAGATGTAAGGGCAAACACCCGAGAGCTGCCCTACACTGAGTGAGTGGATGGTGAGCGCCCCCACCTACCGCACAATAATAATACAGGTAATAATAATAACAATAATAATAAAAATAATAATAATAACAATGTAATAATAACAATAATGTAATAAAAAGTTATAATAACTATAACAATAAAAAACATAATAATAAAGCAATAATAATCTATCTATCTATTGCCAGACGCCTCAATCCCACATGGGGTGGCCCCCTCCACCTCACTCACATACACTCTCCTCGTCAGTCTCTCACTCTCCATCTTCTCCACATGCCCAAACCGCCTTAACGTGTTTCTCCTAATGCTTCCCATCACGTCCACAACCACACCACAACGCTCCTTCACTTCCTCATTTGTTAGTCTGTCTCTCCATGTGACTCCACATGCTCCTCTCAAATAACTCATTTCCACTGCTCTCACTCTTGACTTCTGTCCTTCCAGGGTCCAAGCTTCACTTCCATATGTTAGAGTTGGTATCACAATACTGTCATGTAACAACTTTTTCACTTCCATGCTCACCTCCCTGTTTCTTATCACTGCTTTCAACGAACCAGCAACCTTTCTTCCCTGCTGCACCCTTTCAAGCACTTCACCCTCCAGACTTCCATCCTTACTCATCACACTACCCAAGTACTTAAATGAACTCACATTCTCAATAATAATAATAATAATAATAAATACAGTAATCTCTCTACTTTCCGGACAACCACTATCCGGTACATCACTGTTCGGACATCATAGGCTGATGTTCGAAACCCAAAAATGCCAAAAAACTGGAAAAAAAAAAAAGATTTCTGTCGACCCGTAACTTTAAATTTGGCCCGTGGCGCCAAACGGTCTTGTTTACATTGCATTCTCACTGCCTCCCTCTTCCACCACTCCGACAGTTGTTTCTGAACAGCCGTGAGTTTTTGTTTAACCCGTCACATCCCGACCGATTTCCAACCTCCAATACTCCCCAGTCCCAAGCAATTTTGGATTTTCTGTTTTTTTTGGCTCAAACCTATGCTTTTGGTGAGAAACTTCGAGAATTCATAAAGAAATCGCCCTCCTGAGACTATAAATGGTGCTACAGGTGATGGGTCAGCCTTACGTTTTCCCTCTTTCTCAGGGTACCTGGCTAAAGAAAATGAACTATGGAAGGGTTAACTAATTCAAGCCACTTTCAGTTATGTATTTATTTATGTATTTGGTACGAATTTATGTGTAGTACAAGACTATATTGGTTTTTACACATTTGTATAGGCAATAGAAGCACTGTTCACTCACCAAACACATCCACATACGGCACCTTCCTTTATGACATTACCACCTCATCACTTCTGTTTGTTTCTTGCTCTAGCTTCTTTATTTCTTTGTCCTCCATCTCAGAATCACTTTCACCGTGAATTTCATCATCAGAGAGACCGTGGGGCAACATACCTTTACTGGCCAGGTTACTGCTAACTGGTGAATTGCCCAGTGTGGGGGGGAGGGGGGTTAGGTGGGGGGCCAGGCAGTATCCCCGCTTGACAGCAGGTAGAGGTTGATCTCCCACATATGCCTACCAAAAATCACCCATGAAACTTGAAAACTGTGCAATTGCGCGACGTATCCATACGTCGATGGGTCTAGCTGTGACAAAACATTGCGACATACCCATACGTCGATGGGATGCCTCGTGTTAAACAATTATAATTCACAGTGCTAAGGATTAAGTGCAGTTCAACACTGGATTACTGTACATGCTTCAAGAGCATTTTCACCACTGTCAGAGATTTAGAGGTGGGGTAAACAGCCACCACTGACAGGTAAGTACACTGTCAGCTGCCAAATATTTTCCATAATCACTTCTAAATCCTCATTCTCTGGTTACATTCTATTTACTTCATGCTTTGTGTCCCATATTTGAGTGCACAGGCTGTGAAAGAGGTGATTTTCTCAGTGATTAACATGTCTCTTACATACGTTCACTATCTAGTCAACTGGTGAACATATTTGCCCAACTCACCAATAAATCATAATTTTTCTGGTTACATTTTATTTACTTCATGCTTTGTGTCCCTATTTGAGTGCACAGGCTGTGAAAAAGGTGTCAGTGATTACCATGTATCTTACATACGTTCACTGCCTAGTCAACTGGTGAACATATTTGCCCAACTCACCCCTAAATCATAATTTTCTGGCAACAATTTATTTATTTCATGCTTTGTATCCCATATTTTAGTGCAGAAGACACGAGAAAGGGTGATTTTCTTAGTGACTGCCATGTCCAATACTACTTACACTATGCTGTCAACTTATGAACACCTCTGCCATACTCACCTCAAAATCATCATTTTATGGTTAAAATTCAATTAATTCATGCTTTGTATCCATTATTTATGTGAATGGGGTCATAAATAAGTGTTATGCATGTCCAGAAGGGAGGCAGGTAGGTGGTTTTCTGATTTAGGTTAGGTTAGGGTTAGGAATGACTGGTGCTGGAGCTTCAGGGCCACTATCCAGACAAGACCACTTTCCAGTCATGCCTTTGGCTCTATTACAACGGATAGTGGAGAGATTACTGTATAATAATAACAATAATAATAATAATAATAACAATAATATCTAGTTACCTATTTACTTATTGTATAGCCACACTAAGGAAGCTTTGCCATAACCGTTTATGGTAGTGTATATAAGTTATGATATTTTAGCATCACACAAGTCTGTGACATTTAAAAATAGTTCAAGGTCATTCATATTGGAAAATGTACTTAGATTAACCAAAGGTAGCTTCTTGTGTAATATCAACAAGATCTGAAAAGTGTGGAAGAATGCATGGGTATATTTTACATGTCTCAATAACTGGCTAACTGTAAGCTTTACTGTAACCATTTTCCTTTCATATAATAAGAGGGACCACAGCTATATTTCTGTAAAGTTACAACTTTACAGCTTTTGCGATTTTCTCTAAAACATGCAACAAAGAAAACAACGAGCAGACCACCTCCCAATCATCATCACTACCAAAACCAGAATCACCCCAGCTGGCCACAGACACATATACACTAATTATAAGAGAGCCAACTGGGAGGCCTTCACAACAGAAACATAACAACACTCTGAAACACTAAACAGTACATCCATCACAAACATCAACACAGCTGTGCACACTTTCAATACAATTATACAAAACGCCGACAAAAGACACATCCCTAGAGGCAACAGAAAAAACACAACCCCAACTTCACACCAGAAATTCAAGGCCTCATCAGTCAACAGGACACACTACGACACTCCCCAACACCCCATACACAAGACGCTGTACAACAAATACAAGAACTCAACGCTCAAATGAACAATAAAATATCAGAACAGCAAACACTAAATTGGAATAATTATCTTCAAACGTTTGATCACAAAACAAATACCAGCAAACGCCACAAAACACTAAACAGTATCACGCTTTCCAACAGCAACACTACACAATCACAAGCTGCCATCACAACAACAGACACCAAAGCTTCAAACAAACAACAGGCAAACACTCTCATCAATCATTTCTCACATGTCAGCCATCTAAACCCCCATCGCAATGACCAACGTATCATCTGACGCAAGAAACAGTTCCCCACAGACCCAGATTTTGCAATGTTCACTTACAACCAGATGAAGCACATCATTAGCAACCTTCAGCACTCATCTGCATGTGGACCAGACAACATAAGCAACATACACCTTAAACACCTTGGACCACAAGGCATACAAGCACTCACCAACATATCAAACTATAGCTACTCACACAACATAATACCCAACATCTGGAAGCATGGCATTATCATCACTATCCCCAAACCCAACAAAGACCCCACATTACCTTCCTCACACTGTTCCATCACACTCCTCTGCACCCCCTCCAAAGTTGCTGAACCACTGGCACTACAACTAGTTACACCACACCCCCCTAGCCCCATCACAACATGGTTTTAGGCCACTACACTCCACAAACACTCTTCTTACAGACCTTACACAGAGAGTTTTTGATGGCATGAATTCAGCTAGGCCACCACACAGAACACTCCTAGTCACACTAGACATTAGCAAAGCTTTTGATGCCATCCCCAGCCACAACCTCACAAACAAAATATTCAACACAAACACGCACAATAACACAAAAAGATGGCTGGCAAACTACTTAGCAGGCAGATGTGCACATGTAACATTTGCCGGTCAGTCNGGTCAGTCTTCGAACATCAGAAACTTCACAAATGGCGTCCCCAAGGATCTGTTCTGTCCTCTACACTCTTTAACCTATACATGCACAATATACCCAAACCCTGCTCACCACAGGAACACATAGCTTCCTATACAGACAACATAACATTTACATGTACATACCAAAATGCAAACACAGCTGCACACATCCTCCAACCTTACCTTAACACACTATACAAGTGGTTCACCACAAACAGGCTCAAATAGCCCCAGCCAAATCTACAGTGACCCTTCTCACCAACTGGACAGCAGAACACACATTTCACACCTCACCATAAACAATACTCCCCTACCACAGACACACACACACCCAAAATCCTTGGTGTAACATACAATACATCACTGTCATTTAAACAACACATCACAAACATTAAAGATAAATTAACATCAAGACTCAATGCCTTGAGGTCACTTGCCCATACAACATTTGGACATGACAAAGAAACCACCATCAGAGTATACAAACAATATATGCATTCAGTGATGAATTATGCAAGCCCAGCTTGGGCTTCCAACCTCACTAAAACACACTACAGCACTCTACAGACCACACAGAACAAGGCCCTAAAAATAATCACAGGCTGCAAAACTTCTACACCCACAGACCACCTACATCAAGAAGCCAAAGTCCTCAATGTCAAGGATCATCTAGACATGAAAGGCACCCAAATTCTTGCTGCAGCCTCCACAAACCCACAACATCCACTACACTACATGGCAGCATATCCACACACACCAAGGAACATCAAAACAACACCCAGCACACGATATTATGCACAAACACTGTCATCCCTCTCCCCTCACCCGCCTCAGACCAGCTTCCAGAGGCATATCCATACTCAAATCACTCGCTGTTCCATTTAGTCACTTAACCCGCCGAGTCCCACCGATGTACGATGCACGTCACTACTTTTTCCCACAGACAGACCCACTGACGTGCATTGTACGTCACTGAATTGCAAGGCCCATTGTGTGCACATTTTTCAACATTCGCAGGTGATTTCTGGTAGGCATATGTGGGAGACCTTCCTCTACCTGCTGTCAAGCAGGGATACTGCCTGGCCCCACCTAACCCCCCCCCTCTCCCCCACACTGGGCAATTCACCTAATAGCAGTAACCTGGCCAGTAAAGGTATGTTGCCCCACAGTCTCTCCAATGACAAAATTCACAGTGAAAGTAATTCCTGAGGTGGAGGACAAAGAAACAATGAAGCTAGAGGTAGAAACAAACAGAAGTGATGAGGTGGTAATGTCGTAAAGGAAGGTGCCATATACTGGGGTTTTGGGAGAGTGACCAATGCTTTCATTGTCTATATTATTGTGTGAAAACAATATAGACTTGTACTACACATAAATTCGTACCAAATAAATAAATAAATAAATACGTATTTTAAAGTGGCTTGAATTAGTTAACCCTTCCATAGTTTGTTTTCTTTAGCCAGGTACCCTGAAACAGAAGGAAAACGTAAGGCTAAATGACACCTGTATTTTCTTCTTTTTTTTTCGTTTTTCGTTTTTGAAGGCTCCAACATGCTTGCATGTGTCGGCCTTGGTCACCTAATGGTGGCTCTCCACGCTGCTCGATCTCTGGCAGCTTCCCTATTCAGTCCCTTAACCCTTAAGTCACATTTAATGACCTCGTCCCATGTCTTTCTCGGTCTACCCCTCCCAACCCCTCCCCCAATATTAACACTTCTCACCCTCTGCACCCAATTATCATCCCCCATCCTCTCCACATGTCCAAACCACCTCAGCCTACCTCTCCTCATCACAACACCAATACACTCCAGTCCCATCCTACCTCTCAACTCTTCTATCGTAAACCCAGCCCTCCCCGGCCTTGCACGCAGGGATGCACTGCACATCCACCTAATCATTGTCATTTCTGTACGTTTAACATTTTTAACCTTAGGAGGGCGATTTCTCAACGAATTTTCGCTGTTTCTCACCAAAAGCGGAGGTTTGAGCCCAAAAAAATAAAAAATGAAAATCAGTCGGGATCTGGGGGTAGGCTGGGTAAAAAACCGGTTGGGAATGGGCAGGTTAAAGACAACACACAGCTGCATGCATGGCCTCCTGATATCCACCTTTCTGAATCCTATCTCCCTTGTGAGGACAGGGTCCACCTGGCCAGGCTGAGATGTGGGCATCATCCAGCCCTAAGTTATCAGAAGAGGCCGGATGACTCCGTTGCTGATACCTGTCCAGGATGCGACATAGCACCCCATACTATTAAGCACATTATAGAAGACTGCATTGCACACAATCACCTACGCCAACAACACAACATACACTCCTTGAGAGCTCTGTGGGAAAGCCCAGTCTCAGTCATGGCCTTCCTTAGGGAGTCTGGGCTGTTCGGCCAGACTGCATAGGGAACAACTACTGCTACTACTGCACTGAGCAGATTTGAACTATTTCCACTATGCTAAATGGCAAATTATTCAGCCAAAATTCTCTGCAAACTTTTTTATCAATGGATTTTCAACCACATAGCTGTATCTCAATTACTTTCCAAGATATTTCAATTTCAAATATGAAATTTTTGAACCAAAAATGAGTATATGACCTTCAAAAATAGGTCAAGGTCATTTACCTTTGGCATAAGTACTTGGGTTACCCTAGAGAACCTTTCTATATAATATCAACATGATCTAAGAAAAAAACAGTGCAAAGAAAAATAACAGTAATACAGTAATCCTTCGATTATGCAGACGTCCATTATCCAAACGATCCATTATCCAAACGATCCATTACCTGAACGCTGTGATCTGGCGGTATTAAACCATTATACGTACATTTTTCAACTATATCAGGGCAAAATGTTAGTGTCCCAGTGGAAATTATGGCCATGTGAATATTTTTGCCCAGGAAAAGTCTGGTGGCACCACGCTGTCTGGCTTAGTAGTTCGCCCTGCGCCTACTAGAGACCCCCTCGGTTGTTCCCAGTTCCCCCCTGGCGACCATGGAGTGAACAGATCTTCTCCGACAACTGTTAAGGTGGCACATATGGTGGCTTTTGTGGTTGTCCCCTACTTGCTTCAGGCGTTGCTATTCCTCACATGCCACTCGATCAGCCAGGATGTACAGTGCATCCCCAGTATACGAAAGGGATAGGGACCGGAAAAAGATTTCGTAAAGCGAAATTTCGTATATCGGAGTAATTTTCCCCACTGAAATATACATAAAAGGGGGGGATGCATTCCAGAACCCTCTCAGACCCCCACCTAAACTTTACCCCTCCTATTTTGAAGTAAGTATAACTGTAGAAGTAAGTAATACCTGTAGATGTAGAAAATGAGGTGGCTATTTTCTTGTACATCTTTTTCTTGGTCACAGTCCTAACGGTGGAAGCTGAAAGGCCTAAAGGACGCCCAATCGCCAAGACTCCCTGCCCCTCCTTATGGCGTAATTTCCAATTTCCTCTCCACAGTTAGAGTATAGTGCTGCTACTTCTTTGCAGAGGGCTCCCCTGATGGTGAAGATGATACAGGATGCATGGGAGGCATGTGTAAATAGTACAAAAATGTGTAGAGCTGCAAAAATATCCTCACATGCAGCAAAGCTGTGAGGAGGGACGTGGACTGGTTCCGGGAAAATTCGCTGTGAAGTCAATTCGCCGTCAGACAATTCCCCGTCATTCTATAAATATACTGTACTTAACATTAATTGATTAATACTATAATAACTAATTTCATGGGGAACTATCAAGGTCTATGTTCACTGAATAGCATAGGGTTGGATATTAGTTTATAATTTGCACTTGTAGTCAATAATTAACTTGTTTCCGCCTCACTGTAGTCGACTTTGAATTATAATCTGGCGTCTCCCAATACTGTGCCTTCAGTAATTTTTATTGTAATTTTTGGATGCAGTAGGTTGAGATTGATTGATTAGCTTAGAATGTAGATGTAATATGAAGATTATTTGTATAATTATAGAGTATGTTGACTGTTCACTTGAGGTTATTACGCATTTATATAAGTGCCAATGACTCATATGTAGCCTTATGTTGACCCGCCCCATCCTGGCAGATTCTTAACCAATTACCTCCCCCAATCCCGGCAGATGTTCGATTTTTTTGGCTAAAACCTCCGCTTTTTATGAGAAACATCGAAAATTCATAGAGAAATCGCTCACCTGACCTTTAAAATTCTGCTAAAGGAAAGAATACCCTCACATTTGCTGTGTTTTCTATGGGCCCTGGCTCCAGAGAAAATGTGATCTATGGGAGGGTAACTTTCAAACCACTAATAATATTTATTTATTTATTTATTTGGTACGAATTTATATGTAGTACAAGAGTATATTGGTTTTCACACAGTAATATAGGTGATATAAGCGTTGTTTCACTCACCAAACACATCAACATACCGCACCTTTTTTGGCAACACTACCTGATTATCATTTCTGACTGTTTCTTCCTCTAACGCTACGTAAACTTTGTTCTCCACATTGTCATCGATTGGGGAATCACTCTGGCCTTGAATTTCATACCGTGGTGCGACATGTCTTTACTGGCCGGGTCACTGGTAATAAGCGAGTTGCATAAACAATGGCATGCAGGGCATACGTCACCTGATTCACGTTTCAATATATTTATATTTGTTTTTCGTTAATACCAACTTTTTGATGCCATATCTTACATTTATTATAAAAAGAATAAACCACCATCAGCTTTATAACTAACAACTAACTAAAAATACGAACAGGAAGCCTCGGACCAGGACTGACCAAAAGTTGACGACAAAGGAACTGACAAAGGACGAGATAAAGATTGCGACCTGGAATGTGAGGGGTATGAATGATGAGGTGAAAGAGAGAGAGATTGTACAGGTGCTTGAGAGTGCAAAAGTGGATATATGTGGAATAACTGAAACTAAATGGCGAGGTGAGAGTGTGAGAGAATGGGAATATGGGTGGGGTATATGCGCAGGAGTGGGTGAGAATGAGAGGGCGAAAGAGGGAGTGTGTATTGTTGTGAGCAACAGGTGGAAGGAGAATGTAAGAGAGTATGGACCAGTTGGGTCAAGGATTGCGTGGGTAAGAGTGAAAGTTGGACTACAAATGTGGGCAATTGTGTGTGTGTATGCGCCAACGCAAGATCGTGTAAGTAGAGTGAGAGAAGAGTTTTGGACAAATGTGGAAGCCTGCTTGGAAAAGTTTGAAAGGAATGAGAGAGTGTTTCTGATTGGAGATATGAATGGAAAAGTGGGGAATGAGAAGGTGGATGGAGTGGTTGGTGAGTGGGGTGTGCCTGCAGAGATAGATGAGAATGGCAGTGCTTTAGTGGACATTTGTGCCGGGAGGGGGTTGGTGGTAGTTAATACCCTCTTCAGGCACAAAATGATCCATAGGTATACATGGCGAGTGGTGAGAAGAGAGGACGGGGGAATGAATGAACGGAAGGCAATGATTGACTATGTGTGTGTGGATGAAAGGATGAGAAGATGTATAATGGATGCAAGAGTATATAGAGGTTGGGGGAGTGGACTTTCTGACCACCA
>JAGKTI010003602.1:0-21637 GCA_018397915.1 Birgus latro
GTGGAAGCAATGAAGAAAGTTAAAATGGGGAAAGCCCCAGGAATTGATGGAGTGTGTGGTGAAATGCTGAAGCATGGGGGAGAGATAGTAATAGAATGGATGTGGAAGGTGTGCAGATTGGCTTGGGAGGAGGGTAGAGTCCCGGAGGATTGGAAGTCAGGTATAATTATTCCTCTGTACAAAGGAAAAGGGGAAAAAGCAGTGTGTGGTAATCATAGGGGCATTTGCCTTCTCAGTGTAATAGGAAAAGTATATGGTAGGATACTTATTAACAGAGTTAGGGAAATTACTGAGGAATTAGTTGGAGAAGAACAAGGAGGTTTTAGGAAGGGAAGGGGCTGTGTAGACCAGATATTCATTCTTATATCCTTAGTGGAAAAGTTTCTAGAGAAGGGAAAGAAGTTGTATGCAGCCTTCATGGATCTGGAGATAGCATATGACAGGGTGGATAGACAAGGTTTGTGGAAGGTATTAAGAATATATGGAGTGGATGGGAAGTTGTTGAAGGCTGTGAAGAGTATGTATGAGGGTGCAAAGGCTGCAGTGCTTGTGGATGGCAAACTGAGTGAATCTTTCCATTTGAAGGTTGGACTGAAACAAGGATGTGTCATGCATCCATGGTTGTTCAATCTGTATATGGATGGGGTTATAAAAGAGATACAAGGTCGGGCAGTGGATGTTGGACCGGCCCTAGTGAGAGAGGGCAGTGTTTGGAAACTCCCTGTACTATTGTTTGCAAATGATACTGTGTTGTTGAGCGAAGATGAAGGGGAGCTGCAGGGCTTGGTAGATGAGTTTGGGAGAGTGTGTAAGAAACGGAATCTAAAGGTGAATGGAGGGAAGAGTAAAGTGATGGTCTTCGAGAGAAATGAAGCCAGTGAATGTACAGTGAGATTGGATGGGAAGGATATGGAGAATGTGAGCGAATTTAAGTACTTGGGCAGTGTGATGAGTAACAATGGAAGTCTGGAGGGTGAAGTGCTCGAAAAGGTGCAGCAGGGAAGGAGGGTTGCTGGTTCATTAAAAGCAGTGATAAGAAACAGGGAAGTGAGCATGGAAGTGAAAAAGTTGTTACATGACAGTATTGTGATACCAACTCTGACATATGGAAGTGAAGCTTGGACCCTGTTGGAAGGACAGAAGTCAAGAGTGAGAGCAGTGGAAATGAGTTATTTGAGAGGAGCATGTGGAATCACTTGGAGAGACAGACTAACAAATGAGGAAGTGAAGGAGCATTGTGGTGTGATTGAGGATGTGATGGGAAGCGTTAGGAGAAGCACGTTAAGGTGGTTTGGGCATGTGGAGAGGATGGAGAGTGAGAGACTGACGAGGAGAGTGTATGCGAGTGAGGTGGAGGGGGAGAGAGGGAGGGGGAGGCCAAGGATGAGATGGAGGGATGGCGTGGAGAGGTATATGAGAGAGGGGGGTGTGAGTTGGGAGCGTGGTAGTGAAATGGCAGGGGACAGAGTGACATGGAAGCGATTTGTTTGTGGCCACCCCGTGCGGGATTAAGGCGTCTGGCAATAGATAGATAGAGATAGACAACACTGGAGACAGTTTAATCTTTGTAACGGACGGACGTGTTGTAAGTACCCTGTCAACTGCTTAATATTTTCCATACTTACCTCTAATTCCTCATTCTCTGGTTCATTTTCATTTATTTCATGCTTTGTGTCCCTTATTTGTGTGAACAGGATCTTAAATAGGTGTTATGCATGTCCGGTAGGGAAATATGTATGTGGTTTTCTGAGTTAGGCTGGGTTAGGGTCCATAATTACCTGTACAGAAGGCTCAAGCCCAATTTCCAGACATACCTTTGGCTGTACTACATCAGATACTAGAGGGATTACTGTATAAATAAATAGTAAATGGAGTACACTTTTTGCCCTAAACATGGTATTCTGAGTGTGTACCATAATAAGACAATTAGTATTAATGAAATGCAAGTTGGATTTAAGGCAACTGCACTATTCGTTATCATCATCTATTCCTGTGTTGCCCTACGAGAAGCGTAGGAGCCCGGGGCTAGGCAAATTGGTCCTGACATTTAAGATGAGAGCGACCAGCCTCACTCATCCCTGAGTGGCATTACATCAGCATTAAACCCTAACCATCCCTTGGATAGAAACCTGCACAGGCTCAATCCGACTGGAACGTTTTAATTACCCACTAAACCACCAGGTGTCATGATTTGGTTATATGGTTACCACCCAGCATAGTAAATGGCTTCCTGATTTACAGGAAATCATCTGCTTTGTCACTCAGTGTAGAGTCACCCATAGGCAGAAGAAGAAGAAAGAATGAAGGATAAAAAGACATAAGAGAGAATGTAAAGTCAACCATAGGCAGAAGCAAGAGGAAAGAATGAAGGAAATAAAAACAGAAGAGGAATGACAGAAAGAAGGGGGGAAAGGGCAGTCACCCAAAGGACAGCACTACATCGAGTGAGTGGATGGTGAGTCCCCCCCACCTACCACAGCATTATTATTATTATTATTGTAGTGGTAGGTAGGGGCACTCACCATCCACTCGCTCGATGTAGTGCTGCTCTCAGGTGTCTGCCCTTTTCTCTCCTCCCTCCTTTCCTACCTTCCTCTTCTGTATTTCTATACATCATTCTTTCCTTATCCTTCTGCCTATGGATGACACTACACAAATGGTTTCCTGTACACCAGGAAACTATTCACTATGCTGGGTGGTAACCATATAGCCAAATTATGGCACCTGGTGGTTTAGTGGGTAATTGCGGCGCTCCAATCGAATTGAGCCATTGAAGGTTTATATCCAAGGGATGTTGGGGTTATTGCTCATGTAATGCCACTCAGGGATGAGTGAGGCTGGTCACTCTCGTCTTAAATGTCAGGACCAACATGCCTAGCCCCGGGCTCCTATGCTCCTCATGGGGCAACGTAGGATTGGATGATGGATGGATGGATGATTATCATTATTATTCTTGTTATTACCTCCTCAAGTTCGTTCATCTACAACAGACCCTTTTATCCACGGATTCTGCATCGGCGGATTTAAGCTTCCGCGGATCGAACTTATTTTAATAATGTACTATACACTGTAACTTAATTTGAAATTGGCAAGCAACGCGCACTTCGTTTGTCGCTACAGTTAGCATACTTGCACCCACGGGCATTCCTGCCACTCCACCAGTCTTATTGTAAACACCAGTCATTTCGGTACTTACACTGTCATTGTCCTTCTCATGTTTACAACTCTACTGTACTTTCACTGTGTAAGTGAAAAATGGCTCCCAAGAAACAAGTAAAGGATAAAAGCAATACTTCTAAGCCAAAGAGAGAGAGTAAGGTGTTATCATTGGAAAAGAAAAGAGATTTTAGATATGTTGAAAAGTGGAATGTCATTGGCTACAGTCGGGTCAGACTAGACTGACCACTTACCTACAGTGCTGCCACACATCTCTTTGCCTTACCACATTGGCACTGTAGGAACTGCACTACAATCATTGTCGTCATCACACAGCAATCATCGTCATCTATACAGCAATCATCATCGTCATACAGCAATCGTCATCATTGTACAAAGGTTATGAAGAGAACACACAGTCTTTTGGTGAGTGTTAATATGTATTTGTAATATTTAAAAGCATGTTTTATTTTTTCAGGGATGTGCTTAGCTTGTGTGGAAATAATGTCATTTTGTGATGACTTGAGCATCCATGGAATCTGCCTTCCGTGGGGGTCTCTGGAACCTAACTCCCGTGGATAAAGAGGGTCTACAGTACAGTGCTTCCTCCAATTTTGCGTGAATATGGTTGACAAAAAACCTCACAAAATCCAAATTCGCAAAATTCAAACAATTAAACATGAAATAATGGCAAATTGGTCGACATCACCCCAAGGTAAGCACTTTTTCCCACTCTTTCTCTCGACTCTACCTCTTAATTTTACGATGATAAATGAAACAAACA
The DNA here is from genome assembly GCA_018397915.1 of Birgus latro. Lineage (NCBI taxonomy): Eukaryota > Metazoa > Arthropoda > Malacostraca > Decapoda > Coenobitidae > Birgus > Birgus latro. The sequence goes on from JAGKTI010003602.1 coordinate 3,941, forward strand.
CGAACTGATGTACTGTACAGTGATATTAATGAGAAAACATCATATGTAAGAAACATAAAAAAAAAAAAAATGCATTTACACTGATGTGAAGATTGGCTTGGTGTACGGGACTGGCAGCGGGGCGAGGCTTGGCTACTGTCGCCCCGCGGGGCCAAAGTCATTACTATCACTGTTGGCAGATATTTCCACATCTTCCTGTGTTTTTTCTGTCTCTCTTATGAATCCCTCGAAGTCAGAATCGTCACTGGGGTCATCAGAATGAAAAAGGTTAGTGATGCTAAGATCGCTGGCTGCTTGGGGAGGGGTGGCAGGACGGCTGGTCAATGGGGCAGGGTCTCTTGGGGTTCTCAATAATTTTGTGATTAGAGACTGCTTCCTCTAGTTAACTCCATCTCTGTGTAGGTCAGCATAAAAACGAAGGGCCCTGTCAACACCGTGCCATGCTTGCTGAGCCCTAAATTGTCACATTCGTCGTTCACGATGGTTTTTTTCATCTGGTCAATGACGGCGAGAATATTGGCGAGGTTATGCATCGTTAATTCTCGGCCGTTTCGCTTTTATGCTGACCTCCACAGAGATGGGGTTAACAAGAGGAAGCAGTCTCTAATCACAAAATTCAAGAGAACCCCAAGAGACCCTGCCCCATCAACCAGCCGTCCTGCCACCGCTCCCCAAGCAGCCAGCGATCCTAGCATCCCTAACCTTTTTCATTCTGATGACCCCAGTGACGATTCTGACTTTGAGGGACTCATGAGAGAGGCAGAAAAAACACAGCAAGATGTGGAAATATCTGCCGACAGTGATAGTGACGACGTAGGCCCCGCGGGGCGACAGTAGCCAAGCCTCGCCCCGCCACCAGTCCCGTTAACCATGCCAGTCTTCACATCAGTGTAATGCATTTTTTTTTATATGTTTCTTACCTATGATGTTTTCTTATTAATATTACTGTACAGTACATCAGTTCATGTTTGTTTCATTTATCATCGTAAAATTAAGAGGTAGAGTCGAGAGAAAGAGTGGGAAAAGTGCTTACCTTGGAGTGAAGCCGACCAATTTGTAGTCAGCACTGCCTCACTCGCCACTGAACCTGATGTGTTTAATCTCCTTCCTTTTGAGGAACTGGCATAGCCACCCATTCGACGCCTTGAAAGGTTTTGTTGGAGGATTAATGGCTTTTTTAAGGCACGTGTGATAGAATATCTTTGCCTGCTCCATTATATAGCGCCCATCTAATGCAACCCCCCCTTCCTTTTCCTTTCTTTGAATGTAGTGAGCAAGATATCTTTCCATTTTTATTAGCACTTCTTTGTTGTCCACCAGCATTCTACAGTGCTTCCTCCAATTTTGCGAGAATATGGTCGACAAAAAACCTCGCCAAATCGAAATTCGCAAAGTTTAAACAATTAAATATATGCAATAAATGTAAATTGGTCGACATCACCCCAAGGTAAGCACTTTTTCCTACTCGTTCTCTCGACTCTACCTCTTAATTTTATGATGATAAATGAAACAAACATGGACTGATGTATTGTACAGTAATATTACTATGAAAACATCACAGGTAAGAAACATAAAAAAGAAAAAAATGCATATTTACACTGATGTGAAGACTGGCGTGGTGTACGGAACTGGTGGCGGGGCAAGGCTTGGGTGTGACTACTGTGGTGTAAACAAACATGGCAGGGCGGCAGAACACCGAACTAGGAGGCACAGTACGCCCAGCGAACCACGACGTCACTACTCCGCATGGCAAAGTAGTGCGGGAAGACGACTTTCCCACCACTCGACCTCGTAAAGTGTGTGATCGCTCGCAAAGTTCATAAATGTTAAAAAATAAATGACTTGGAACTACCTCGCAAAATTGGTGATTCGCAAAGTTAAAGTTCGCAAAGTTGAAGGATGTACTGTATACCTTTTCAACACTCATATTTACACTGATTCTATAACATCAGATCAGCAAACACTAAACTGGAATAATTATCTCCAAACACTTCAGCACAAAACAAACACCAGCAAACTCAACAAAACACTAAACAGCATCACACTCTCCAAATGACACAATCACATGCTGCTATCACAACAACAGCACCATACCCTCATACAAACAGCAAGCAAACACTCCTCATCAATCACTTTTCACATGTCAGCCATCTAAGCCCACATCACTTCAAGTCAACAAAGGGTTCATTTCAGTGAAATTATTGCAAGAACTAAACCCATTACACCTGCACAACACTTGCATAAACAGAAAATTACACAAACACCTGGACCTGCTCCTTATGCTCCTTCCCATCACCCACCAACCCCCCCACCAGCCCCTCTCCTACTTCTTCCACACCTCAGCCTAACCCATTGATCCTTCCCACATCATCGAATCCCCCAACCCCTCCCATTCCACCCCAACCCTTATCTCTATCACAAACTTCTCGTACCCCTTCCCCTCCACCCACACCACCACCTCCCCTCCGTGCTGTAGCATCCAACACACATCGCACACAAAACATAAACAATGTTCAAACACAGTTGGCATAAACACAAAAAAACAAGAACTCACACAATCCATCAAACACAAAACGTACACACTGTACACTTACAAGAAACAAAACTACACAGAACACAAAAAAAATTTACATTTCATAATTTTACCACCACTAGAAAAGACCAGGTTGTTGGTGGTGGCAGTGGACTCATCACCCTGGTACACAAATCCATCTACTTCTCACATACTAGTGCACATATAAAATCACTTCTCCCTCCACATGACACAAAATCAGAAATACAATCAATTAAAATACGCACTGGTAACAAATCACACATAACAGCTGCCAATTCATACATTCCCCCCCCAATCATCCCCCAAAGTACCACACAAATACTCTCCTCAAATACACCACACCACTATCATCCTGGGTGGTGATTTCAACACCAAGGTGTCCCCATAGCATGTCAATAACCCTGACACAGACAGAGGGCTGGTACTACAATCCCAAACAGATAATCTTCTCATCCTCAACAACCTCCATCAACATACCCATATCCCACACCAAGCACTCGTCCTCCCATCATCCCTAGACATCACCTTTTGCTCCCCAAACCTTGTCCACACAACATCTTGGAGAGTGGTCAAAACCCTTGGCTCTGACCACCTCCCAATCATCATCATTTCCAAAACCAGAATCATCCCAGCTGGCCACAGACACACATACACTAATTATAAGAGAGCCAACTGGGAAGCCTTCATAACTGACACAGAACAACACTCTGAAACTTTAAACAGTACACGTACTGTATACCCTAATTTAATGATGCAATTGGTTAGGAAAAAAACCATCATTAAGCAGGGTATTGTACATCGGGGTAGATTTAACATGTAAAGTAATGGGATGCATTTTTCAGCCTTGGTCCCCCCGAGCAAGTCCAAAACCCACCTAAATGAGCCCAACAACAAGTTTAAAGCCAGTCTAAATGACCCAAAAGCTGTAAAAAAAACTAACCTACCTTACACCAGAAAATATCTCAATAAAGCCAACAAATAAAATCTGAAAATTGTCAAATATATGTCTGGAAAAAAATCAAGCTTAGTAAACTGCACCCCAAAATGACAATGTTCACCTCACATATGGCTAAAACACATTAACCCATGGATTGCGAGCCACAGATCAGGCTGGATAGTGTCACGTTGTGAGCCACAGCTCAGGCTGTGCTAACTTTCCAGTGGCTGAGCATCACAGCTAACTATTGCATCCCGACGCAAACTTACACATGGCGCTACACAAAGACGGAGAGAGAGAGAGAGATTTTTTCTTTTTCACCATATGATGCCCTGGATGATTATCTTTAAGTTTATAATAAACAAAAACTATATTTTTTATTTTTTATTACACCTGTGTGTGCAATATATTCACAGAAGAAATCTGTGGAGCATGTGAGGTGGTGTGTGGGGTGAAGAGAAGACGAAAGGGGGTTCAGGGAACAGCATGGTGGACTGAAGAGGTGAAGAGGCTGTGGCACAAAAGAAGAAAGCATAGAGTGAGTGGATGAGGAACAGGGAAGTCGAAGAAGTTGAGAGAAGGAAGAGAGAGCTATATGTAGAGAGGAGGAGAGAGGTGAAAAGATTAGAAAGAGAGAGTAAGAAGAGAGTGGATGAGGAATATGGAAGGAATGTGAGTGCAAAGTGGAGGGAGTGTAACAAAATGTTCTGGAAAGAGGTAAAGAGAGTTAGACAGGGTGCCAAAGAAGTTAGTTGGGGAGTGAAAGATTAAAAATGGTAGATTACTAGTTGGAAAAGGGAGAAAAGGTGAACAGTTGGAGAAAACACTTTAGGGAATTGTTGAACATAGAGAATGAAAGTAATGCAAGTATAAGTGGTAGGGGAATCGCTGGGAGGAGAAGGGATGTGGGAAGAGAGGAAGAAATTAGTAGGATGGAAGTGGTGGAAGCAATGAAGAAAGTTAAAATGGGGAAAGCCCCAGGAATTGATGGAGTGTGTGGTGAAATGCTGAAGTTTGGGGGGAGAGAGAGTAATAGAATGGATGTGGAAGGTGTGCAGATTGGCATGGGAGGAAGGTAGAGTCCCAGAGGATTGGAAGTCAGGTATAATTATTCCCCTGTACAAAAGAAATGGGGGATAAAGAAGTGTGTGGTAATCATGGGGGCAACTGCCTTCTTAGTGCAACAGGAAAATTATATAGGAGGATATTTATTGACAGAGTTAGGGAAATAACAGAGGAATTAGTTGGAGAAGAACAGGAAGGCTTAGGAAGGGAAGGGAAGAGGTTGTGTAGATCAGATATTCATTCTTAGGTCTTTAGTGGAAAGAGGTTGTGTAGATCAGATATTCATTCTTAGGTCTTTAGTGGAAAAGTTTCTAGAGAAGGAAAAGAAGTTCTATGCAGCCTTCATGGATCTGGAGAAAGCATATGACAAGGTGGATAGAAGAGGACTGCAGAAAGTATTAACCCATCACGTCCGAACCGATTTCCCACCTCCGATACCCCCCAATCATGAGCAATTTCGGATTCCCTCCACCCCAAAGCTTCGCTTTTGGTGAGAAACATCGAAAATTCAAAGAGAAATCACCCTCCTGAGCTTATAAATGTTGCTACAGGTGACAGTCAGCCTTACCTTTTCATTCTCTCTCAGGGTACCTGGCTTCAAAGAAAACGAACTATGGGAGGGTTAACTAATTCAAGCCACTTTAAATTATGTATTTATTTATTTATTTGGTACAAATTTAAGTGTAGAACAAGACTATATTGGTTTTCACACAATATTAAAATTCGCGGCCATTCCTCTAACTTTCGCTCTATTGAACACCACTTCTTCTCCTCTAAACCTCACCTTCTCTTTCTCTCTGAGACTCAGCTGTTGACAGCAAACCCTTTTCTGTATCCTCCTACTTTCTCTATTCTCATTTCAAAGCCAAAGGTGGCTGTTGCGTATATGTACGCAACGATCTATCTTGCTCTCGTGTTCCTGAACTTGATTCTTCTGAATTCTCTACTCTCTGGCTTCGGCTTTCCTGTCATTCTCTGACTAAATATATCTGTGCTGTTTACTTATCTCCTAATTCTACTGACTATCAAAAATTCTTTGACTATCTTACTTCTACGATGGAACACATTCTATCCATTTCTCCTTTCTCTGAAATCTCCATTCTAGGAGATTTCAATGTTCACCACCACCTTTGGCTCTCCTCTCCTTTAACTGATGCACCTGGTGAACAAGCCTACATCTTTTCTATCCTTAATGACCTAGAGCAGCTTGTACAGCACCCTACCCGTATCCCTGACCACCTTGGAGAGGGTTCCAACATACTTGACCTTTTCCTAACAACTAATCCTTCTGCTTACACTGTTAATCTTTTCTCTCCGTTGGGCTCCTCCGATCATAACCTTATTACCTTAACCTGTCCTATTGCTCCAGTACGGCCTGTGGACCCTCCAAAGAAACGCCGCCTGCGGCACTTTGGAGCTGCAGATTGGGAGGCCCTCAGGCAGTACTTCTTTGATTTTCCTTGGAATGATTATTCCTTCCATGGCCGGAAGCCCTCTGAGTGTGCCTTGCGCATTACGGAGGTTATTCTCTCGGGCATGGAAGCATATATTCTTTTCTCATATCCTCTGACTAATGCAAGAAACCCTTGGTTTAATCACACTTGTTCTAATGCTGTCCGCAACAAGGAGAGGGCCTATAAGAGGTACCGGAGCCAACCCACCCCTGAATCACATCTTTTATATATTTCTGCCCGGAATCGTGCTAAGTCTGTTCTTCGCTCTGCTAAGAATAATTTCATCCATGCTAAATGTTCTCAACTCTCCAACTCGAATTCTTCTCGCTCCTGGCGCCTTGCCAAAAACCTTTCTAACAATTTTACCTCATCATCCTTCCCTCCTCTTTTCTACTCTGATGGCTCTGTAGCTATTTCTTCTACTGATAAAGCAGATCTCTTTGCTCAGACTTTCTCCTCCAATTTCACCTTAGATGATTCCGGTGCTATTCCTCCATCACTTCCCCCCTCTGACTTCCTCTTGACTGACATTCAAATTTCTTCAGCTGATGTATTTTCTGCCATCACTGGCCTCAATACTAATGAGGCATATGGGCCTGATGGAGTCCCTCCTGTTGTTCTCAAAAACTGTGCTTCTGTGCTTACACCCTGCCTAGGTAAACTCTTTCGCCTTTGTCTATCAACTTGTACGTTTCCATCTTGCTGGAAGTTTGCTCTCATTCAGCCAGTCCCAAAGAAGGGTGACCATTCTCAACCCTGTAACTATCGTCCAATTGCTTTAACATCCTGTGTCTCAAAAGCTTTCGAGTCAATTCTTAACAGAAAATGCATCTATCCTGTCACAACCTTCTTTCTGATCGTCAGTATGGGTTCCGTCAGGGACGCTCCACTGGCGATCTTCTCACCTACATTTCAGACTCCTGGTCATCCTCCTTTCGGGACTTTGGCGAAAGCTTTGCCATTGCACTTGACATCTCAAAGGCTTTTGATCGAATCTGGGATAAATCTTTAATTTCCAAACTGCCCTCCTACGGTTTCTATCCTTCTATCTGTGCCTTCATCTCTAGCTTCCTTTCTGGTCGTTCTATAGCCGCTGTTGTAGACGGCCATAGTTCTTCTCCTAGACCTATCAACAGTGGTGTTCCTCAGGGCTCTGTCCTATCACCAACTCTTCCTTTTATTCATCAATGACCTTCTAAGCTGTACATCTAATCCTATCCACTCATATGCTGATGATTCCACCCTTCACCTTTCCATTCGGTTTCCGCTACGTCCATCTCAGCAGTTACTTCAACAAAAAAGGGATGAGGCTATGGCACATCTAATGTCTGACTTGGCTCGAATCTCTGATTGGGGTAAAAATAATCTTGTTATTTTTAATGCATCAAAAACTCAGTTCTTACACTTATCAACCCAACAAAATCTTCCTCACGATTACCAACTAATGTTTAATAATGAACGGTTATGTCCTGCATCATCCTTGAACATGCTTGGGGTTTCATTCTCTCAGGATTTGTCTTGGAAAGAACATATTACATCTCTTGTGAAATCTGCTTCCAAGAGATTAGGTGTGCTAAGCCGATTGCAAACTTTCTCTACCCCTGCAGAGTTGTTGACCTTGTACACGGGGTTTATTCGCCCGTGTATGGAGTACAACTCTCATGTGTGGGGAGGCTCCCCACATGCAGCTCTTCTCAATAGGGTGGAGTCAAAGGCTTTTCGTCTCATTAACTCTCCTCTTCTTACTGATTCCCTTCAAACTTTGTCTCTTCGCCGCACTGTTGCATCTTTATCTCTCTTCTATCGCTACTTCAATGGTCACTGTTCCACTGAACTGTTTGCTTGCATCCCTCCACCTCTACGATGGGCACATAGTACCCGTCTAGCAACAAACTCTCATCCCTTTTCTATCCAACTCTCTAATGCAAGAGTTAACCGTTACTCCCAGTCCTTCATTTATGCAACTGGTCAACTCTGGAACTGTCTGCCTCTGTCTGTATTTCCTACTTCCTATGATCTCCAGTCTTTCAAACACAGTGTGTCCAGGCATCTCGAATTGACCAGATCTTGAATTTGGCTCACTTTTGTATTGTTTTTGTTTATTCTTGGAAGGAACAGTATGCAGGCTTGTGGCCTTTGGTTCCTTCTTTCTTGCATTAAAAAAAAAAATAATAATAAGCACCACTCACCAAACACATCCACATATGGCACCCTCCTTTATGATATTATCACCTCATCTCTTCTGTTTGTTTCTTCCTCTAGCTTCTCTATTTCTTCGTCCTCCACCTCAGGAATCACTCTCACCGTGAATTTTGTCATTGGAGAGACCGTGGCGCGACATGTCTTTACTGGCAAGGTCACTGCCAACAGGTGATTTTTTTTTTTTTTTTTAATGTGTCCAACTCTGGGCATAGGCTTCACAGTCTACTATCAAGACCAAACAGTCCTCCTACATACCATACACCTCTACATGTCACCACTTCGGCGTTAATACCCACCGTCCATATTGAATACATGCTAGGGCTGTCTCATACAGGACTGCTGTATTGGTATTAGCGGGAGAATTTTTACGACATGTCGGCGGGTCTTCTGGTAGATCAGTAATGCCTGATTTAATGAAATTCAAATCCTTAAACTGTTCCCGGCCCCAGCGGGGATTTAAACCTGGGTCTGTTAGGACTGCAGGCCACCTCTCTACCGATTGAGAGAATTTTGTCATTGGAGAGACTGTGGCGCGACATGTCTTTACTGGCAAGGTCACTGCTAACAAGTGAATTGCTGAGTGTGTGGAGGGTAGGGGGGGGAAGAGGGGGGTCAGGTGGGGCCAGGCAGTATCCCCACTTGACAGCAGGTAGAGGAAGGTCTCCCACATATGCCTACCAAAAATCACCAGTGAAACTTGAAAAATGTGCAAATGACTGACACTGCAATTGTGCGACGTATGGGTACGTTGTCGGGTGTCACTATGACAAAACGTTGCGACGTACCCATACATCGTCGGGACGCCTCGAGTTAAGAATATTTGGAGTAAATAGGAAGTTGTTGAAGGCCATCAAGAGTATGTATAAGGGTGCTAAGGCTGCAGTGTGTGTAGATGGTGAACTGAGTGAATTTTTCCATTTGAAGGTTGGATTGAAACAAGGATGTGTCATGTCTCTATGGTTGTTCAATCTGTATATGGATGGGGTTATAAAAGAGATACAAGGTAGGGCAGTGGATGTTGGAGCAGCCCTAGTGAGAGAGGGCAGTGTTTGGAAACTACCTGTACTGTTGTTTGCAGATGATACTGTGTTGTTAAGTGAAGATGAAGGGGAGCTGCAAGGCTTGGTAGATGAGTTTGGGAGAATGTGTAAGAAACAGAATCTAAAGTTGAACGTAGGGAAGATTAAAGTGATGGTCTTCGAGAGAAGTGAAGCCAGTGAATGTACAGTGAGGCTGGATGGGAAGGATATGGAGAACGTGAGTGTGTTTAAGTACCTGAGTAGTGTGATGAGTAAGGATGGAAGTTTAAAGCATGAAGTACTTGAAAGGGTGCAACAGGGAAGAAAGGTTGCTGGTTCCTTGAAAGCAGTGATAAGAAACAGGGAAGTGGGTATACATGTGAAAAAGCTGCTACATGACAGTACAGTAAACCCTTGATAAGCCGAACTTTTAGAAGCTGGAATCTTCAGTTAGCCGAACTCAGGCCGAGACCACATATGAAAGTAGGCCGAAATGCGAAAGTAGGGGGAGAAACGGCGCCAAGTGGACTCATGGCGCCAGTCTGCTGCTTGCTTTTGGAGACGGTAGTTGCACCATTCTTACTGTCATTTAGTGCTGAACAGTGCTCTCCTTTTGCCATCTGCCTTGCCATGGAAGGTTCATAGATTAAAAGAAGTGATACTGGCACCTCTAGTCGTAAAGGAATGAAGCTAAAAAAAAAAAAAATGTGCGCGTGTGACAGTGTAGTGATCATGATTAAAGTTCAGTACTATTATTACTGAAAGTGTTAAATTGCAGTCTATTACAGTGATACATTTAAGTTTAGTTCTTAATAGAGAGTGAAATAAATACTGGGTATTGTTTAGAATTTACGTTAAAGTATGAACTAACCCACCTCCACCAACTCCGTCTCCAAAACAAAACAAACTGCCGAACTTCGAAGAATCTACTGCTTCTAACGAAAGGTGTTACATTGCAGTCTATTACAGTGATTACATTTAAGTTTAGTTCTTAATATTGAGTGAAATAAATACTGGGTACTGTTTAGAATTTACGTTACAGTATGAACTCAACCACCTCCACCACCTCTGTCTCCAAAACAAAACAAACTGCCAAAGAATCTACTGCTTCTAACGAAAGGTGTTACACTGCAGTCTATTATAGTGATTACATTTAAGTTTAGTTCTTAATATAGAGTGAAATAAATACTGGGTACTTTTTAGAATTTACGTTCAAGTGTGAACTCCACCACCTCCATCTCCAAAACAAAACAAACTGCCGACGATCTTCTGCCTCTGACGAAAAGTAAAATAATGTGCACTGAATTCTTTCTTTTTTGCCTTTATTAATTTATACACTGTATATGCTCCTTTACCTTAGTGTTAAGAAGACAAGTAACAAGTATTGTTATTGCAATTTTGGGGGGTGAAAATCCATCTCCAACACACGTTACCGACAGTCGGTACTGCCTCTGTGAATGATTTTCTACCAATTAACCACTTCAGTACTGTGACGTCTATTTCTACTTTATTTACGCTTCCTCCAGCCGATTTTATGGCACTTAGGACTGGACTCACATACTGAAGGGGCTAACGAAGGCTGTACCAACCCCGTGCACTTCCACAGATCCAACCTACACTGACTAAAATTGTCTGGTGGCAGCAAGAACAAAATGAAAATACACCCAGCACTGAAGGGGTTAAATGTATATTAAATGCACTATACTGTTTTTTTGTCATAACTAATTTATTTATATATGCTTCTTTAATTTAGTGTTGAAAGGACAAGTAATAGGTATTGTCTTAGCAATTTTTTTGGGTGATAATTCGGTAATTTAGCAATTTTTTGGGGTGAAAATTCGATAAGCCGGAAAATTCTGTAATTCGAACCAGGGTAGAGCCCCATATAGTTCGGCTTATCAAGGGTTTACTGTATTGTGATACCAACTCTAACGTATGGAAGTGAAGTTTGGACCCTGTTGGAGGGACACAAGTCAAGAGTGAGAGCAGTGAAAATTAGTTATTTGAAAGGAGCATGTGGAGTAACATGGAGAGACAGACTGACAAATGAGGAATTGAAGGAGCATTGTGGTGTGCATGTGGATGTGATAGGAAGTGCTAGGAGAAACACATTAAGGTGGTTTGGCCATGTGGAGAGGAGGGAGAGTGAGAGACTGATGAGGAGAAGGTATGTGAGTGAGGTGGAGGGGGGGAGAGGGAGGGGGAGGCCAAGGATGAGATGGAGGGATGGAGTGGGGAGGTATATGAAGGAGGTGTGTGTGAGCTGGGAGCAGGGCAACGAAATGGCAGAGGACAAAGCAACATAGGGGGGATTTACACCATGTTTTCCCCTAAGGGCTGATGCGTTGCCCCTGGGTGAAGGACTTAGGTTTGGAGAGTGTAGCACTTATAACCAGATGCCCTTCATGATGTCTACCAGTGACCCTTGGATGGACTCGAACCTCCAACCCTTCGGCCACACTGGAGTGGTCTAGCCCACTGAGCCATGGCTGGCACGTGGACACCCATCACAAACGTCAACACCGCTGTGCACGCTTTCAAGACAATTATTCAAAATGCAGATGAAAGACACATCCCTAGAGGAAACAGAAAGAGGAACAACCCCAACTTCACGCCAGAAATTCAAGGCCTCAAGAGTCAACGCAACACACTACAACACTCCCCAGCACCCCATACACAAGACACTGCGCAACAAATAGAAGAATTCAAAACTCAAATTAACAACAAAATATCAGAAACAGCAAACACTAAATTAGAATAATTATCTCAAAACACTTGATTACAAAACAAACACCAGCAAACTCTACAAAAACTAAACAGCATCACAGTCTCCAACAGCAACACTACACAATTACGTTCCCATCACAACAACAGATACCATACCCTCAAACAAACACTATCATCAATCACTTTTCACATGTCAGCCATCTAAATCCCCATCGCAATGACCAACATGTCATCTGATGCAAGAGACAGTTCCCCACAGACCCAGACTTTGCACTTTTCACTTAAAACCAGATGAAGCACATCATTAGCAACCTTAAGTACTCATCTGCCTGTGGAGAAGACAACATAAGGAACATACACCTTAAACACGTTGGACCACAAGCCATACAAGCACTAACCAACATATCAAACTACAGCTACTCACACAATATAATACCCAACATCTGGAAGCATGGCACTATCATTACTATCCCCAAACCCAACAAAGACCTCACACACGTAACCTTTCTCACACCACCCCATCACACTCCTCTGCACCCCCTCCAAAGTCACTGAATGACTGGTATTACTGTCAGAAATTTTGAGTCACTCCAGTATCTAACGAGCCTTAGCCTTACTACGAACAATGGTAAATTTATATAAGTCTCGTGGGAGAATTAGGGCAATTAATCCTCTAACTCACCAGCACTGTTCTCTTCATATCCTAGCTAATTCCCTCAGATTTGGCCAAATCAATAAGGTAACTTAGCTATAATGAGTCAGACAACAGATGACAACGGACGTGAGGTCTCGGTCGATTTCCTGGGCTTCCAGGCATCCTTAGGTGCGTATTTACAACGTGCTACTTGAACGGGGTTTGCTAAGAGAGTGAGCAAACATGGCGAGTCTCTTCCCCCTTCATAGGTTTGAAAAGATGCCAATTATTTATTAATTACATGGCTAAATACAATTAAATTACTTCATGAAATATACAAGGTGAATCTAACTTAATTTAATCTTAGTTTTAATTAAGCTAAAGCCAAATATTCCCTTTATCTATATAAAAATGTATTAAACCCACATCTGCTTTTCTACGTGAGGGCTTTTCATCCTCAAGACACGTCATTCTACCACACAGACGCAGTTAAAGCATTGGAAAATTTCTCAGTATTTACAAGTATGTACAATATAGTTGTCCACAAAAGTTAAACGTAGTAGCATTTAATTATTAAAAATAAGACTTACTAACAGAACGTAATCTCTGGGTTATAAAACCGCTTCAATAGTTGTTAACACTCTGCAGGTTTTCCTCTGCCTTTAACAGCGAGAACTACTTTAAAAAGTAAAAAGTGCAACTGCTTTGGAGGAAAATATTTTCCACAATTACAATTAATTACACCTCACATCCCCCTAGCTCCACCACAACATGGTTTTAGACAGCTACACTCCAAAAACACTCTTCTTACAGACCTTACAGAAAGAGTTTTTGATGGCATCAATTCAGCTAGGCCAGCACACAGAACACTCCTAGCCACAGTAGACATTAGCAAAGCTTTTGATGCCATTCCCCGTTACAAAAACATCACAAATAAAAATATTCAAGACACACATGCACAATAACATGAAAAGATGGATGGCAAACTATTTAGCAGGCAGACGTCCACATGTAACAGTTGCAAGCCAGTCATCGAACATCAGAAACTTCACAAACAATGGCCCCCAAGAATTTGCTTTGTCCCCTAATCCCTTTAACCTATACATGCACGACATACCAACACCCCACAAATACATACAGCTTCCTATGCGGACGACATAACACTTACGTGTACAAACCAAAATGCAAACACAGCCGCACAGATCCTCCAATTTTACCTCAACACACTACACGAATGGTTCACCACAGACTCAAAACAGTCACATTCCACACCTCACCATAAATAACACTCCCCTTCCACATACTCATACACCCAAAATCCTTGGTGTAACGTACAATACATCGATGTCATTTAAACAACCCATCACAAACATTAATAATAACACCAAGACTCAGTGCCTTAAGGTCACTTGCCAATACAACATCCAGACACAACAAAGAAACCACCACCACAGAATACAAACAATAAGTTACCTCGCGTAAAGTGCGTGAATATGGGCGACACAGCCCATCGCAGATTATAAATTCACACTCTGCGAAGCATAGGATCCCTTGTTAAAATGGCTTTATGGGCAACACATCCTGAAATTTCATATACTGAGTCACTAATACATATCCCTAACTAAAATGCAAAAGGAAAACTTACAATAGAAAAATGCAAGATTAATACTGTATATATATTATGAAATTTCAAGACATTACCAGCATTGTACAGAGGATGGATAATGTGAGTAGGTCTTGTGGTACCTGAGGCCATACCAAGGAAGCTGAATCAAAACACTTACAGCTGTTTGCTGTTCTGCACAGGCCTCATTCCATGCTTCACTAACACTCTCATCATTACTGGAGGGATTCTCTCTCTCTCTCTCTCTCTCTCTTTTTTAAGGAACAGTTTGTGGGCTCTTAGAATTTGGTTCCTTCTTTCGTGCAGTATAAAAAAAAAAAAAAAAACTAAACTAAACTATCTATTGCAAGACACCTCAATCCCGCATGGGGTAGCCACATCCTCTCCATGTCGCTCTGTTTCCCGCCATTTCACTGCCCTGTTCCCAGTTCACACCCTCCTCTCTCATATACCTCTCCACTCCATCCCTCCATCTCATCCTCGGCCTCCTCCTCCCTCCACCTCACTCACATACACTCTCCTTGTCAGTCTCTCACTCTCCATCCTCTCCACATGCCCAAACCACCTTAACGTGTTTCTCCTAACGCTTCCTATCACGTCCACATCCACACCACAACGCTCCTTCACTTCCTCATTTCTTAGTCTGTCTCTCCATGTCACTTCACATGCTCCTCTCAAATAACTCATTTCCACTGCTCTCACTCTTGACTTCTGTCTCTCCAACAGCGTCCAAGCTTCACTTCCATATGTTAGAGTTATTATCACAATACTGTCATGTAGCATCTTTTTCACTTCCATGCTCACCTCCCTGTTTCTTATCACTGCTTTCAAGGAACCAGCAACCCTCCTTCCCTGCTACACCCTTTCAAGCTCTTCACCCTCCAGACTTCCATCCTTACTCATTACACTACCCACGTACTTAAATGCACTCACATTCTCCATATCCTTCCCATCCAGTCTCACTGTACATTCACTGACTTCATTTCTCTCAAAGACCATCACTTTACTCTTCCCATCTCCATCCTCAGTTCACTCATACATGTGAAAAATCCTTTTGGTAATGAATCATTCTGAATCATTACTGATAGCATTTTTCATTACCAAACTGCCCCACGTTTGGTAATGAAAAATACCAAATGGCAACCCTGGTGACGACTGCACCAGTGGTTGATGAATGCTCTTAAAGCTTGTCGTAAGAGGCGACTAAAAGGGTTGGTGGTGGGTTAGTGCCCCACCCCGTAAAAACAATTAACTAAAAATACGAACAGGAAGCCTCGGACCAGAACTGACCAAAAGTTGACGAAAAAGGACCGGACAAAGGACGAGGTAAAGACTGCGACCTGGAATGTAAGGGGGTATGAATGATAAGGAGAAAGAGAGAAAGATTGTACAGGTGCTTGAGAGTGCAAAAGTGGATATATGTGGAATAACTGAAACTAAATGGCGAGGTGAGAGTGTGAGAGAATGGGAATATGGATGGGGTATATGCACAGGAGTGGGTGAGAATGAGAGGGCGAAAGAGGGAGTGTGTACTGTTGTGAGCAACAGGTGGAAAGAGAATATAAGAGAGTATGGATCAGTTGGGTCAAGGATTGTGTGGGTAAGAGTGAAAGTTGGACTACAAATGTGGGCAATTGTGTGTGTGTATGCGCCAAAGCAAGATCGTGTAAGTAGAGTGAGAGAAGAGTTTTGGACAAATGTGGAAGCCTGCTTGGAAAAGTTCAAAAAGAATGAGAGAGTGTTTCTGATTGGAGATATGAATGGAAAAGTAGGGAATGAGAAGGTGGATGGAGTGGTTGGTGAGTGGGGTGTGCCTGCAAAGATGGATGAGAATGGCAGTGCTTTAGTGCATATTTGTGTTGGGAGGGGGTTGGTGGTAGCTAATACCCTCTTATGGCACAAAATGATCCATAGGTATGCATGGTGAGTGGTAAGAAGAGAGGACGGTGGAATGAATGAACGGAATGCAATGATTGACTGTGTGTGTGGATGAAAGGATGAGAAGATGTGTAATGGATGCAAGAGTATATACAGGTTGGGGGAGTGGACTTTCTGACCACCACTTGGTGGTGGCCAGAATCAGAATCCAAACAAGATGGAGGAAGTGAAGAAGGGAAGGACAGGAGGAAGCATTTGTTACAAGGAGGGTAGAAAAGCTATAAGAGGATGGAATAAAGGCTGAATATAAAAGGGAAGTGGAGGAGCGATTGGGTAAATAAAGATTGGAGCAGATGTGGGATGTGGAAGGTGTATGCAAGGTATTCAAAGAAGAAATCTGTGCAGCATGTGAGGTAGTGTGTGGGGTGAAGAGAAGACGAAAGGGGGTTCAGGGAACAGCATGGTGGACTGAAGAGGTGAGAGAGGCTGTGGCACAAAAGAAGAAAGCATATAATGAGTGGATGAGGAACAGGGGCGACGAAGAAGCTGAGAGACGGACGAGAAAGTTATATGTAGTGAGGAGGAGAGAGGTGAAAAGATTAGTAAGAGAGAGTAAGAAGAGAGTGGATGAGGAATTTGGAAGGAATTTGAGTGCAAAGTGGAGGGAATGTAAGAAAATGTTCTGGAAGGAAGTAAAGAGAGCTAGACAGGGTGCCAACGAAGTCAGTGGGGGTGTGAAAGATAAAAATGGTAGATTTAGTACTAGTGGAGAAGGGAGAAAAAGTAAACAGATGGAGAGAACACTTTAATGAACTGTTGAACATAGAGAATGAAAGTAATGCAAGTATAAGTGGCTGGGGAATGGCAGGGAGAAGGAGGGTTGTGAGAAGAGAGGAAGAAATCACCAGGATGGAAGTGGTGGAAGCAATGAAGAAAGTTAAAATGGGGAAAGCCCCAGGAATTGATGGAGTGTGTGGTGAAATGCTGAAGCATGGGGGAGAGATAGTAATAGAATGGATGTGGAAGGTGTGCAGATTGGCTTGGGAGGAGGGTAGAGTCCCGGAGGATTGGAAGTCAGGTATAATTATTCCTCTGTACAAAGGAAAAGGGGAAAAAGCAGTGTGTGGTAATCATAGGGGCATTTGCCTTCTCAGTGTAATAGGAAAAATATATGGTAGGATACTTATTGACAGAGTTAGGGAAATTACTGAGGAATTAGTTGGAGAAGAACAAGGAGGTTTTAGGAAGGGAAGAGGTTGTGTAGACCAGATATTCATTCTTAGATCCTTAGTGGAAAAGTTTCTAGAGAAGGGCAAGAAGTTGTATGCAGCCTTCATGGATCTGGAGAAAGCATATGACAGGGTGGATAGACAAGGTTTGTGGAAGGTATTAAGAATATATGGAGTGGATGGGAAGTTGTTGAAGGCAGTGAAGAGTATGTATGAGGGTGCTAAGGCTGCAGTGCGTGTGGATGGCAAACTGAGTGAATCTTTCCATTTGAAGGTTGGATTGAAACAAGGATGTGTCATGTCTCCATGGTTGTTCAATCTGTATATGGATGGGGTTATAAAAGAGATACAAGGTCGGGCAGTGGATGTTGGAG
>JAGKTI010003602.1:40764-56324 GCA_018397915.1 Birgus latro
ATTTTTATCTTTCACACCCCCACTGACTTTGTTGGCACCTTGTCTAGCTCTCTTTACCTCCTTCCAGAACATTTTCGTACATTCCCTCCACTTTGCACTCAAATTCCTTCCAAACTCCTCATCCACTCTCTTCTTACTAATCTTTTCACCTCTCTCCTCCTCACAGTTTTAGCACACACTATTTCATTAGGTAGTGCATTACACTTAACAACTGCTCTATTTGGGAAACTGAATTTCCTTAGATATTTATCATCTCTCTTTTTGTAAATTTTTTTGCAGTCTTCTCTTGATGTTGCATCCCCATAAGTTATATACTCATTTATGTCTATTTTCTCTTTTCCTGTGATGAATTAATATATCATAATCATAGGGGGATTTGTCTACTTAGTGTAATAGAAAAAGTATATGGTAGGATACTGACAGAGTTCGGGATATAACGGAGTAATTACTTCAAGAAGAACAGGGAGGTTTTAGGAAGGGAAGAGGTTGTGTAAATCGGATATTCATTCTTAGATCTTTAGTGGAAAAGTTTTTAGAGAAGGGAAGGAAGTTGTATGTGCTCTTCATGGATTTGGAGAAAAAATCTGACAGGGTGGATAGACAAGGATTGTGGAAACTGTTAGGAATATATGGAGTAAATGGGAAGTTGCTGAATGCCGTGAAGAGTATGTATGAGGGTGCTAAGGCTGCAGTGTATGTGGATAGTGAACTGAGTAAATTTTTCTATTTGAAGGTTGGATTGAAACAGGGATGTGTCATGTTTCCATGGTTGTTCAATATGCATATGACAGGGTTATAAAAGAGATACAAGCTAGGGCAGTGGATTCTGGAGCAGCCGTAATGAGAGAGAGAAGTGTTTGGAAACTCCCTGTACTGTTGTTTACAGATGATACTGTCTTCTTAAGTGATGATGAAGGGGAGCTGTGGCTTGGTGGATGAGTTTGGGAGAATGCGTAAGAAACGGAATCTAAAGGAGAATGTAGGGAAGAGTAAAGCTATGGTACTCGAGAGAAGAGAAGTCAGTGAATGTACAGTAAGGTTGGATGAGAAGGAAATGGAAAATGTGAGTGCGTTTAACTTCTTCGATAGTGTGATAAGTAAGGATGGAAGTTTAGAGGGTGAAATGCTTGATAAGAATACAACAAGAAAGAAAGGTTGCTGGGTCCTTGAAAGCAGTGATAAAAAACAGGGAAGTGAGCATGGAAGTGAAAAAGTTACTACATGACAGTCTTGTGTTACCAACTCTCATGTATGGAAGTGAAGCCTGGACCTTGCTGGAGGGGCACAAGTAAAAAGTGAGAGCAATGGAAATGAGTTATTTGAGAGGAGCATGTGGAATCACATGGAGAGACAGACTGACAAATGAGAAAGTGAAGGAGCGTTGTGGTGTGGATATGGATGTGATAGGAAGTGTTAAGAGAAACACACACAGGTGGTTTGGCCATGTGGAGAGGATGAAGGGTGAGAGACTGATGTGGAGAGTGTATGTGAGTAAGGTGGAGAGGGGGAGAGGGAAGGAGAGGCCAAGGATGAGATGGAAGGATGGAGTGGAGAGGTAAATAGGAGAGGGGTGTGTGCGCTGGGAGCAGTGCAGTGAAATGGCGGGGGACAGGGTAACATGGAGGCGATTTGTTTGTGGCCACCCCTCACGGGATTAAGGTGTCTGGCAGAAGAAAGATGTCTCCTCTTTTCCTTCTCTCTTGTAATGTTGGCAGGTTTAATTTTTTGAGTCTTTCTTCACAGCTTAGACCCCTTGAGCTTGGTGCCCATCTTGTTGCAGACCTTTGTACCTCTTCAATCTTATCTATGTGCGTTTTGAGATGTGGATTCCAAAGTACTGATGCATACACCAGAGTTGGTCTGATGAATGATGTTACTATCTTTCTCAGCTTGTTTTCATTTATATATGTGAATGCTACCCTCATATTGGCAAGCAGTCTATAAATGTTCCTTATTCTTTCAATTGTGTGGTCTGCCATTGATAGTCTGCCAGTAATTGTCTGTTACTGATAATCACTCCTAAATCCTTTTCCTTTTCTGATGTACCTTGTATGTAGCACTGAACTTCCTAACTTATAATACCAGTCTGTTTTTCTTTCACTTTTACCAAATTTTATTACATGAAATTTGTCCACACTAAATTCCATTTGCCATCTATTGCTCCATTCATGAAGCTTATTTAATTCCTCTTGTAGCTGTATGGAAGAATCAGTGTTTGTAACTCTCCTCTGTATTACTGCATCACCAGCAAACATATTTAGATAGGTTCCATTTCCAATGTTGCTGTCTATGTCATTTATATACTGTATACTAAAAACATAAGTGGTGCCGACACAAAGCCCTGTGGAACTCCACTTGTCACTTCTCTCCATGATGAGTAACTTCCCCTTAGCAATGGTCTCATTTCCCTTTTACAGAGAAAATCTTGCATCCTATCTATCTATCTATCTATTGCCAGACGCCTCAATCCCGAACGGGGTGGCCACAAACAAATCGCCTCCATGTCACTCTGTCCCCTGCCATTTCACTACCACGCTCCCAACTCACACCCCCCTCTCTCATATACCTCTCCACTCCATCTCATCCTCGGCCTCCCCCTCCCTCTCACCCCCTCCACCTCACTCACATACACTTTCCTCGTCAATCTTTCACTCTCCATCCTCTCCACATGCCCAAACCACCTTAACGTGTTTCTCCTAACGCTTCCCATCACGTCCTCAAGCACATCACAACGCTCCTTCACTTCCTCATTTGTTAGTCTGTCTCTCCATGTGACTCCACATGTTCCTCTCAAATAACTCATTTCCACTGCTCTCACACTTGACTTCTGTCCCTCCAACAGGGTCCAAGCTTCACTTCCATATGTCAGAGTTGGTATCACAATACTGTCATGTAACAACTTTTTCACTTCCATGCTCACCTCCCTGTTTCTTATCACTTGCATCCAATCGTACAAAGTACCTTGGATTTCTCCTTGATGGTACTGTTTCCATAAATGTCTTTGGTGTGGTAATCTATCAAATGCCTTCTTGAAATCCATATATATATGCTGTCTTCTCAGCCATCTCCTTTCTGTAGTATTTCTGCAACTCAATCATAGTAGCTTATGAGGAATAAACTGTAGCACCAGTAGGACAAGGCAGTACTCCCAAGGTGAATGGAAAACTGATGACAGAGAGAGCTGGAGCTCCCATTTTGCGACTAGTTCCTGACTATCCCCTTTTGCTGAACTTTTCAGCATTTCAGTAACACAGAGAGCAGGCCAGCATGTTCTCCAATACAAGTTTCACTAACTGTCAACACCAAACTATATACACAGGAAACACTACATTTCCTTTTCAAAATTAAGATAAGAAAAATGGCAACAACTAAGCAAGCCTCCGAGTCCCCAAGGGGGAGGGGTGGGGGGGGACATAAATGCACCCACCATCCACCCCTCAACCGGTGAAGACTCAACAAGCTGCCTGGATCCACTGTCTGATTCAATTCTTCATCATTTCTGCAACATTCACGGCTTTTCCTCTAACTTTCGCTCTGTTGAGCACCACCTCTCCTCCTCTAAACCTCACCTTCCCATCCTAATTGAAACTAAGTTGTCTGAAGCAACTGATAGCAAACCCTTTTCTGTATCCTCCTGCTTTCTCTATACTCATTTCAAAGCCAAAGATGGCTGTTGTGTATAAGTACACTACAACTTATAGTGTTCTTGTGTTCCTGAACTTGATTCTTCAGAATTCTTTACTCTCTGGCTTTGGCTTTCCTGTCATTCTCTGACTAAATATATCTGCGGTTTACTTATCCCCTAATTCTACTGACTATGAAAAATTCTTAGACTATCTTACTTCTACGATGGAACACATTCTATCCATTGCTCCTTTCTCTGAAATCTCCATTCTAGATGATTTCAATGTTCACCACCACCTTTGGATCTCCTCTCCTTTAACTGACCCACCTGGTGAACAAGCCTACATCTTTTCTATCCTTAATGACCTACAGCAGCATGTACAGATCAATACGCGTATCCCTGACTGCCTTGGAGAGAGCTCCAACATACTTGAACTCTTCCTTAAAGCTAATCCTTCATCTTACACTATTAACCTTTCCTTTCCATTGGGCTACTCCGATCACAACCTTATTACCTTAATCTGTCCTATCGCTCCAGTACGACCTGTGGACCCTCCAAAGAAACGTTGACTGAGGCACTTTGGTGCTACCGATTGGGAGGCCCTCAGGCAGTACTTCTTTGATTTACCATGGAATGATTATTCTTTCCATGGCTGGGAGCCATCTGAGTGTGCCTTGTGCATTACAGAGGTTATTCTCTTGGGCATGGAAGCATACATTCCCTTCTCATATCCTTTGACTAATGCAAGAAAGAATTAGTTTAATCACACTTGTTCTAATGCTGTCCACAACAAGGAGAGGGCCTATAAAAGGAACCAGAGCCAACCCACCCCTGAATCACATCTTTTTTATGTCTCTGCCCAGAATCCTGCTAAGTCTGTTCTTCGCTCTGCTAAAAATAATTTCATCCATGCTAAATGCTCTCAACTCTCCAACTCGAATTCTTCCCACTCCTTCTAGCACGTTACCAAAAACCTTTCTAACAACTTTACCTAACCATCCTTCCCTCCTTTCTATTCTGATGGCTCTGTAGCTATCTCCTCCACTGATAAAGCAGATCTCTTCACTCAGACTTTCTCCTCCAATTCCACCTTAGGCAATTCTGGTGCTGTTCCTCCATCACTTCCCCCCTCTGACTTCCTCATGGCTGACATTAAAATTTCTTCAGACGTACTTTCTGCTATCACTGGCCTCAATACTAACAAGGAAATATGGGTCTGATGGACCCCCTCCTGTAGTCCTCAAGAACTGTGCTTCTGTGCTTACACCCTGCCTAGGTAAACTCTTTTGCCTTTGTCTATCAACTTGTACTTTTCCTTCTTGCTGGAAGTTTGCTCTCATTCAGCCAGTTCCAAAGAAGAGTGATCATTTCCAACCCTCTAACTATAGTCCAATTGTTTTAACATTGTGTCTCAAAACTTTTCGAGTCAATTCTTAACAGAAAAATTTTAAAGCATCTTTCCTATCACAACCTTCATTCTGATTGTCAGGATGGGTCCATCAGGGATGCTCCACTGGCAATCCTCTCACCTTCCTTTCAGACTCCTGGTCATCCTCCATTTGGGATTTTGGCGAAAGCTTTGCCATTGCACCTGACATCTCAAAGGCTTTCGATCGAGTCTGGCATAAATCTTTAATTTCCAAACTGCCAGCTTATGGTTTCTATCCTTCTATCTGTGCCTCCATCTATAGCTTCCTTTCTGGTCGTTCTAGCCGCTGTTGTAGATGGCCATTGTTCTTCTCCTAGACCTATCAACAGTGGTGTTCCTCAGGGCTCTGTCCTATCACCAACTCTCTTACTTTTATTCATCAATGACCTTCTAAGCCGTACATCTAACCCTATCCACTCATACACTGATGATTCCACCCTAAACCTTTCCATTCAGATCCCGTAATGTTTATCTCAGTAGTTACTTCAACAAACAAGGGATGAGGCTATGGCATACCTAATATCTGACTTGGCTCGTATTTCTGACTAGGGTAAAAATAAACTTGTTGTTTTTAACCCGAGGCGTCCAGACGATGTATGGGTACGTCGCAACGTTTTGTCACGGTGACACTCAACAACGTACCCATACGTTATGCATCCATCATTTGAACATTTTTCAAGTATCACGGGTGATTTTTGGTAAGCATATGTGGGAGACCTTCCTCTACCTGCCGTCAGGCCGGGATACTGCCTGGCCCCACCTGCCCCCCCCCACATGCGATTATCTTGTAAATTCACCTGTTAGCAATGACCTGGCCAGTAAAGAAATGTCGTGTCATGTTCTCTCCAATGACGAAATTCATGGTGAAAGTGATTCCTGAGGTGGTGGACAAAGGAAGAAACAAACAGAAGTGATGAGGTGGTAATGTCGTAAAGGAAAGTGTTTTGTGAGTGAACAAAGCTTATCTCGCCTATATTATTATGTGAAAACCAATATACTCTTGTACTACATGTAAATTTCTACCAAATAAATAAATACGTAATTTAAAGTAGCTTGAATTAGTTACCCCTCCCATAGTTCATTTTCTTTGAAGCCAGGTACCCTCATAGAGCATGAAGAGGTAAGGGTACTCTCACCAGCAGCAACATTTATAAGCTCAGGAGGGCAATTTCTCTATGAATTTTCGATGTTTCTCACCAAAAGCGAAGGTTTGAGGTGGGGGAGGGGAATCCAAAATTGGTCGAGGTGGGGGGGGGGGTTTCACTGGCGGAAAATCGTCCAGGACATGACGGGTTAATACATCAAAGACTCAGTTCTTACACCTATCAATGTGGCAAAACCCTCCACAGGAGCACTCACGAATGTTTAGTAATATCCAGCTCAGTCTTGCATCATCCTTGAACATGCTTAGGGCTTTATTCACTTGGGAGTTATCTTGGAAAGATATTACATCATTTGTAAAATCAGCTTCCAAGAGATTAGGTGTGCTAAGCTGACTCTGTACCTTCTTTACCCCTGCACAGTTGTTGACTTTATACACGGGTTTTATTAACCCCTGGGTAGAGTACAAGTCTCGTGTGGGGAGGCTCCCCACATACAGCTTTTCTCAAAGGGGAAAGGGGAAAAAGCAGTGTGTGGTAATCATAGGGGCATTTGCCTTCTCAGTGTAACAGGAAAAGTATATGGTAGGATACTTATTGACAGGGTTAGGGAAATTACTGAGGAATAAGTTGGAGAAGAACAAGGAGGTTTTAGGAAGGGAAGAGGTTGTGTAGACCAGATATTCATTCTTAGATCCTTAGTGGAAAAGTTTCTAGAGAAGGGAAAGAAGTTGTATGCAGCCTTCATGGATCTGGAGAAAGCATATGACAGGCTGGACAGACAAGGTTTGTGGAAGGTATTAAGAATATATGGAGTGGATGGGAAGTTGTTGAAGGCAGTGAAGAGTATGTATGAGGGTGCTAAGGCTGCAGTGTGTGTGGATGGCAAACTGAGTGAATCTTTCCATTTGAAGGTTGGATTGAAACAAGGATGTGTCATGTCTCCATGGTTGTTCAATCTGTATATTGATGGGGTTATAAAAGAGATACAAGGTCGGGCAGTGGATGTTGGACCGGCCCTAGTGAGAGAGGGCAGTGTTTGGAAACTCCCTGTACTGTTGTTTGCAGATGATACTGTGTTGTTGAGCAAAGACGAAGGGGAGCTGCAAGGCTTGGTAGATGAGTTTGGGAGAGTGTGTAAGAAACGGAATCTAAAGGTGAATGGAGGGAAGAGTAAAGTGATGGTCTTTGAGAGAAGTGAAGCCAGTGAATGTACAGTGAGATTGGATGGGAAGGATATGGAGAATGTGAGTGAATTTAAGTACTTGGGCAGTGTGATGAGTAAGGATAGAAGTCTGGAGGGTGAAGTGCTCGAAAGGGTGCAGCAGGGAAGGAAGGTTGCTGGTTCGTTGAAAGCAGTGATAAGAAACAGGGAGGTGAACATGGAAGTGAAAAAGTTGTTACATGACAGTATTGTGATACCGACTCTGACATATGGAAGTGAAGCTTGGACCTTGTTGGAAGGACAGAAGTCAAGAGTGAGAGCAGTGGAAATGAGTTATTTGAGAGGAGCATGTGGAGTCACATGGAGAGACAGACTAACAAATGAGGAAGTGAAGGAGCGTTGTGGTGTGGTTGAGGACGTGATGGGAAGCGTTAGGAGAAACACGTTAAGGTGGTTTGGGCATGTGGAGAGGATGGAGAGTGAAAGACTGACAAGGAGAGTGTATGTGAGTTAGGTGGAGGGGGCGAGAGGGAGGGGGAGGCCGAGGATGAGATGGAGGGATGGAGTGGAGAGGTATATGAGAGAGGAGGATGTGAGTTGGGAGCATGGTAGTGAAATGGCAGGGGACAGAGTGACATGGAGGCAATTTGTTTGTGGCCACCCTGAGCGGGATTAAGGCGTCTGGCAATAGAGAGATAGAACTCTCCTCCTCTTACTGGCTCCCTTCAACCTCTGTCTCTTCACTGCACTGTTGCATCTTTATCTCTTTTCTATCGCTACTTCAATGGTCATTGCACCTCTATGACGGGCGCGTAGCAACAAACCCTCATCCCTCATTCCTTTTCTGTCCAGCTCCCAAATGCAAGAGTTAACTGTTGCTCCTAGTCCATCATTTATGCAACAGGTAAACTCTGGAACTGTCTCCTTCTGTCTGTATTTCCTGCTTCCTATGATCCCCAGTCTTTGAAACGCAGTGTGTCCAGGCATCTTGAAATGAATGGATCTTGAATTTGGCTCTCTCTTGTATTATTTTTTTTTTTTTTTGGAAGGAATGGTTTTTGGGCTCTTGGCCTTTGGTTCCTTCTTCGTTGCATTAAAAAAAAAAAAAAAAAAGCTTAATAGGTTAGTAACACATGATTTTCCCTGTCTAAAACCAAACTGTCTTTCTGTTATTATATTGTGCTTTTCCAGGTGATTTACCCAAATTCTTCATTCAGCTTTTCTACAATTTTGCTTATGACACTGGTCAGTGATACTGGTGGGTAGTTACGTGAATTTTGTCTATTTCCATTCTTGAAAAGGAGCAGAATGTTTGCTTTCTTCCAAATATCAGGTAGTTTACCTTGTCTTGGGGATCTCTGAATATTAAATGTAATGGACTGCTTAGCTGTTTTGCACATTCCTGTAATATCTAACACGAAATCTCGTCAGGGCCATTTGCTTTTCTTTTGTCTAATTTCCTCATCTCTTCCAGGACCTCTTGTTTCAATATATTTCCCGAACATGGGCTGAGGCCGGACAATATTATCAAATGCCCGACAAATGCCCGAATAAGTCTGGGATTCTCACAAAAGTCCAGCCATTATTTTCTCATATAAAACTATAAGCAGTCTGCTGCACAACACAGTATAATTTTGGCAAGGTTTTGACTCAATAAAGACCATTTGTAACACACACAAGAAGATACTTTCATGCATGAAACACATCTTAGCCACCAACCTGCTTCACACCACCAGTTCCTAACTCGTGGCAATATCTCATTTGCCTGTTACCTTTCTCAAATGCCACTATAAATAGCTTACTACATAACACAGTTAAATTTACGGAAGGCTTAGACACAATAAAATTATAAGCAATTTAAAAAAATATTTACTTACGGACAAACTCAGTGGGATCCACTCCTAATCAACTGAGCTCACCTAACTCGGTGCGAATCAATACCAAATCGGCACTTTCATTGGAAAATATTTTAATTTTTTTCGTCACAGTGCTCGTTTCGTTTTCGTTTTTTTGAAGGCTGCAACATGTTTGCATGCGTCGGCCTTTTTGGATTGGAGCGTGTAGCATTTTATGACCGGATGCCCTTCCTGATGTCTACCAATGACCCTTGGGTGGATTCGATCCTCCGACCCTACGGCCAGAGCGGAGCGCTCTAACCCACTGAGCCACGGCTGCTACTCATACACACCTAATTATCTGAAATCCGCTAAAAAAAATTGTACTTAATATGACTTAATTTAAAAATTAGGTTTCAAAGCTAAAATACGCCAATGTTAGCAGATGTTTCCCCTTGAGATCATCAGTATTCATATCTCGGTCAGCTTTTTTATTTTTTTATTTTTTTATGTGTCCGACTCTGAGCATAGGCTTTGCAGCCTGCTATCAAGGCCCAGCCGTCCTCCTACATACTACATGTTACCACTTCGGCGCTAACACCCACCGTCCATATTGAATACATGCTAGGGCTGTCTCATACAGGACTGGTGTATTGGTATTAGCGGGGTTATTTTTACGACATGTCGGTGGGTCTTCTGGTAGATCAGTAAAGCCTGATTTAATGAAATTCAAATCCTTAAACTATTCCCTGCCCCAGCGAGGATTCGAACCTGGGTCCCTCGGGACTGCAAGCCAACTCTCTACCGATCGAGCTACCGCCTCCCCTCTGATCAGTGGTTGGCTAATGTTAGCAAATATTTCCCCTTTAGATCATCAGCACACCCTGACAGACTTCTATTTTGCAAAAATATTTATTTTGAGCACAAGAAAATGTATCTGCATTGTAAATCGATATTTATTACAAAATAAAAGTCCGTCAGGGCGAGTTGCTTGGCTTGAAGCAAAACAATTCAGCTAACTTTAAGAAATTTTCGCTCTGAATCCTGATTTTCTATTAATAATTAAATTAAGCACAAATATTCGACTGAATATCAAATAATTAGGTGTGCAATCCTATATGGTGATAAAGATTAAAATATTTTCCAATTAAAATTGCCGATTCAGTCCAAGATCGAATAAATGCTTGTGTGTTTATCTCAGTCAGCTGATGAGTGTGGTTGGCTCACTTTGTGGTGTTCCATTCCTTGATCATTTTCCTCTTTTTTCCTCAGCTTTCTGATCTTCTTCTATCATACCTTCCATATTCTCATCAACAACTGTCTAAACAACCATTCTTAGGGTTGTAGCTAGCAAAATACCACTCTTGTGTCCGTTATTATTAATGTTATTGTGTCAGTGTTGTTATGTACTGTATATGTTAGTTATGTTGGTATAGGTAGCCTATATTCCAGAATGCTCTAGAATATCGGA
Organism: Birgus latro; assembly: GCA_018397915.1. Taxonomy (NCBI): domain Eukaryota; kingdom Metazoa; phylum Arthropoda; class Malacostraca; order Decapoda; family Coenobitidae; genus Birgus; species Birgus latro. The sequence goes on from JAGKTI010003602.1 coordinate 51,390, forward strand.
ATTACTGCCGGACAATATTGGAAAATTCAGACAAAGTATGGTAATAGTCTAGGGAATGGTATGTGGGGCCCTACTTCTGCGATTCCTGGACTGGTTTCAACCCCCTTTTAGTCCGGGAAATCGAGGGTCGAGTGTATATTTGTTAATATGTGTGAACATGCTAGTTCATTTTCATCTCTCACAAATCTACTTTCGTTCGTAAAAACTAATTGGAAATTTTTGTTTAGTACTTCATGAACATCTTCACCGATATAGATTTTCCCTTCATCTATGATGGACTGTATTTTATCTTTGACTTATGTTTTGCATCGAATGTAGTTGTAAAATAACTTTGGCTGACCAGTAATTTTATTTAAAATGTCTTCCTCAAACTGTCTTTGAGCTTCTTTCCAAACCCTTGTACAGGTATAATAATTTCTTGCTTGTTAGTAGCTGTTATATGCTCTATCATTATTTTGCAATCTGTATCTGATCCACAGCAAATCTCTTTCCTCTTGTGCATTTTTGCAATCAGTACTGAACTACTTTTCTATTCTTACTTCCATTTCTCTGTGCTCTGGGACATACTGTAATCCTAGACACCTGTGATATATAACATTTATATCTTGTCCTCTTAGCTCCTTTCCCCAATCTATATCCTTAAAGTACTTCTTATGTCATGATAGCTGCTGTTTTTGTAGTTTAGCCTCTTTTTGTACCTCTAACCATCTGAAGGTTAGGTTGAAACAAGGATGTGTCATGGCTCCATGGTTGTTCAATCTGTATATGGATGGGGTTATAAAAGAGATACAAGGCAGGGCAGTAGGTGTTGGAGTGCTCCTAGTGAGAGAGGGCAGTGTTTGGAAACTCCCAGTACTGTTGTTTGCAGATGATACTGTGTTGTTAAGTGAAGACGAAGGGGAGCTGCAAGGCTTCGTAGATGAATCTGGGAGAGTCTGTAAGAAACGGAATCTAAAGGTGAATGTAGGGAAGAGTAAAGTGATAGTCTTCGAGGAAGAGTAAAGTGATAGTCTTCGAGAGAAGTGAAGTCAGTGAATGTACTGTGAGATTGGATGGGGAGGATATGGAGAGTGTGAGTTCATTTAAGTACTTGGGTAGTGTAATGAGTAAGGATGAAAGTTTAGAGGGTGAAATGCTTGAAGGGGTGCAGCAGGGAAGGAAGGTTGCTGGATCCTTGAAAGCAGTGATAAGGGACAGGGAAGTGAGCATGGCAGTGAAAAAGCTGATACATGGCAGTATTGTGATACCAACTCTAACATATGGAAGTGAAGCTTGGACCATGTTAGAGGGACACAAGTCATGAGAGAGAGCAGTGGAAATGAGTTATTTGAAAGGAGCATGTGGAGTCACATGGAGAGACAGACTGACAAATGAGGAAGTGAAGGAGCATTGTGATGTGGATGTGGATGTGATAGGAAGCATTAGGAGAAACACATTAAGGTGGTTTGGCCATGTGGAGAGGAGGGAGAGTGAAAGACTGACGAGGAGAGTGTATATGAGTGAGATGGAGGGGGGGAGGGGAGGGGAGACCAAGGATGAGATGGAGAGATGGAGTGGAGAGGTATATGTGGGAGGGGGTGTGTGAGCTGGGAGCAGGGCAGTGAAATGGCGGGGGACAGGGCGACATGGAGGCGATTTGTTTGTGGCCACCCCTTACTGTATTAAAGCGTCTGGCAACAGATAGATGGATATATTGAATGCTATCCTGAAACTGTAATGTAATTGTGTAGGATCACTTTTGCCAAATGAGGGGTGAGATATTATACTGTCTCAATAATCATTTTCTTCACCGAATCGGAGATCTAATAATTAGGGGTATTCTGGTCCTCTTTTTCTGGTGTTCTCGTTTATATGTTTTGTTAGAAAAAATTCCTGTATAAGATCAAAGGGCTTTTGATCCCAAGAACATTCATAGCTTCTTACATCTAAAGTATTCCAGTTTATATTTGTCTTACAATCTCCCATTAGTATAATTCTTTCAGATATTTCTTCCATTCATAATAGTAGGGTTCTTAAGCTCTGAAGTGTCATTTCTGCTAGATTTTCATAGTCACCTCTATTCCATGTGTTTATCTTGGGTGATATATATAAATTTGCCACAGTAATTTTCCCTTCACATGTACCAGTCTCTACTGCATTTAATTCTACTTGTGATGGTATGTCTAGTTCTATCTCTCTGACTTGGAGTTTTTTCTCTAGTATCATAATTCCTCCTCCTATTTTCAAATTTCTGTCTCTTTGCCAAATATTGTACTCATCTAAATTTAAGGAGTTGTTGGATTTTGTTTCTGTTGGACAAAATATGATGCTCATTCTCTATGATACAATCGTTTATCTCTAATAATTTGGATACTACTGTATCCCATCTACATTTGGCTACATAAACTGTGTGTGTGTGTGTGTGTGTGTGTTTCCTTACCTAACTGTTATACCTAATTGTATATTTACATGAATGAGTCAAGCTCATACTGTCCCGTGTCTTCGTCTGTCATATTTGGGAAGTAAAACATGAAGATGAACCAATGGTCATGCCCACTTGCAGAGCCCAAACCCCAGACAGGAGAACTAGGAACTGTATACCACCAGCCACGACCAATGGCCTCAGGGCAACCACATGCACACCTGTCCAAGCACACATTCATTTCATTTTGTTTTTAAAGGCTCCAATGTGCTCGTGTGCATTCGCCTTCGTCACCTACTGGGGGCTCTCCACACTGCTCAGTCTCTGGCAGCTTCCCTATTCAGTCCCTTATCCCTGAGGTCACACTTAGTGACATCATCCCAGGTCTTTTTCTGTCTGCCTATCGCAGCCCTACCCCTAATGTTAACACTTCTCACCTTCTACGCACAATTATCATCCTCCATCCTCTCCACATACCCGAACCATCCCAATCTATGTCTCCTCATCACAATACTAATACACTCCAGTCCCATCCTACCCCTCAACTCTTCCATCTTAAACCTAACCCCCCTCAGGTCTCACATGCAAGGACACACTGCACATCCACCTGATCATTGTCATTTCTGCATGTTTGAGCATGTGAATATCCTCATCCATTACTGCCCAGGTCTAACTACCATACAGCATTACATCCCTAACACATACCGCATACAAATATCCCTTAGCTCAGAGGGAGAGCCCTCTCATTGTCAGGAGAGGCATCAGCCCCCTAAACTTCTTCCAATCACTCCTCACTCTAGCCACAGAGCTAACTTCATCCCCACTCCCAGCACATAACATGTCTCCCAAATAACAAAACTCTACCAGATGCTCAATAGACTCACCAGCAAGCTCAATCCTTTCATGTCTGACAATCTCCAGCAGCTCTCCCCCAACACACTGCACACGTGTAATCAGCATTATCTCACAGTCTGCCTCTAACACCACTACGTCTTTCATTCATCCATTTCTCACAACCACTGCATAAGGTGGAATTACTTCCCATGCCCTTGTGACAAATTGTACGTAGCCAATCACCCTCTTCTTTGACAGCACTGCCACCATCCCTAGATACCATCGCTTTTGTTTTATGTGCATTTACTCTTTATCCCAGTTGCCCCATACCATCTCTCACCTTCCTGAAGCTTTTCTTTGCCTCCCTTTCATTCGCTGCAATCAACACCAGTTCATAATCACACAACATCTCCCACGGGAGTCCATTTCTGAAGTCATGTGAGAGGGCTTCAAGTACAGTGATAAACAGCAAGGGGCTCAAGACAGACCCCTGATGCACACCAGCATTCATGGAAAACTCATCACTCAAATCTCGATCCACCCTTCCTTGGGTGCGAGCACAAACATACTTAGCCAGCCCCTTCTTGATCCCAAACTTTCTCATTGCCCACTTCACCTCCTCCCTAGGGACTCTGTCAAAGGCCTTCTCCAAATCAACAAAAACAAAGCACACGTGCCCTGGTGTTGAAACTGCCTTGCCAGTATGCGCCCTGTGATAGAGTACCCTCCTGGGCCCCTCACTGGTGGTTGGAACTGACTGCCTGGGAACTGCAAATCCCTGCACCATCTGGCACAGATCCAGCCCTAGCCCCATTTAAGTCCAAGGCCACACCGATGGAGCCCACCTCATGCCTTCCTTCTTGCCCACTGCTAGGTAGTGGGGGCAGAGCTTTCTGGCCACATGCCCTTGCTGGTGCCAGTGTAAGATATAATGTCCATCCATCCGCCATCCAATCCTACATTGCCCCATGAGGAGTGCAGGAGCCCGGGTCTAGGCAAGTTGGTCCTGATATTTAAGATGAGAGTGACCAGCCTCACTCATCCCTGAGTGGCATTATGTGGATATAATGTGTGGTGTGTAAAGTGCATGGACTTTGGCCTGTCATGGACAGTTAGAGAAGTGTATGTAGGAGAATGTGGTGACCTACTCTTATGTTCTTGACACTCTGAAAAGGGTCATTAAAGGCGGATGATCAGCATAGTCCTGAGGGTTAGTAAAACACGAGCTTGAGCTTAATCACCAGCTTCCCCATTCATCCCGGGTGTTCTGCTCTAATTGGTTGATGCTACAGCCTAACATTTACTGATCAAGCAGCTTGGACTGCCACCATTAAGTGACCAAGGCCAACACTTGCAAGCACGTTGGAGCCTTTATAAATCAATGAACAAACTAGGGACCCTGAATAGGTGCACTCCCATCAAAATGTATATACCATTCGAAAGCATTATTCTCTCTCTCTCTCTCTCTCTCTCTCTGGTTTTCCCAACATCTGGTAGAGACTGATGTCATCTCATTATTAGATGACGAAAAAGGCCTAATATATAAAGCTCCAGTGTTGAAGCCTTGAAAAATGAGTGAATGGATTTGTTGCCCATATCACTGAGCAGTCATATGTTAAAAGTTACTTTTCTGTTTTCCTTTTCCTGTTAGTGGTAAACTTTTGATTGATTATATGCAAACATACATACATACATACATA